>OY288245.1:57491871-57721871 GCA_958450325.1 Agrostemma githago | reverse complement strand
TGCAAAAACACCCTACATTTCCAACCTAAGTCCCCCATCATAATACACTACAACCCTAAGCAAATCCATACAAAAACCGAGTCTTTATCCTTCGTGAAAACCGAAAAGACAATCCCCTATACAAACCTTACACACACCATCAACTCTCCCTACGTATCTCGACGTTCCCGCGCCATTGCCGCCATTTGACGAATCGTTTTCCGAGAAGCAAGAGCATGTAGGTTGAGGGTGTGACATTCAACACCGACATCTCCTTTCTCTTTTGTTTTCGTTCTTTTCATTTTTGTTCATTTATCTATATTATAATTATGTCGATAGTAACAACAATATTATCAACACTAACATCTAGCATATACTTATCGCATCTAACCGCTAACATCATTCATTATTTCGTTTCTATCATATTAATATTAATACCGCGTACTTATAAATCTATAAACCAAGTTCGGGTTAAACCCGTTTAACTACGGCTATTGCACAATGTCCGTTTAATCCCTTTACGAGTCGCGATAGTGGTGACGCCCTTTCGAGGAGCATCGCCCTAGACACTCAAGGGCGTAACGCGATCGTGATAGTACGTAGTTGAACGTGTCTAATTCCATTTTCAAGGATCGGTACGAAACCCGTTGACGCTAAACCGGACATCTTTTAATCCGTGAGGATTATTAGGGATGACGTAACGCGGAGGGAATCAATTTCGTCCCGGTCCAAATCAAAATGACTCCTATGTCACCTTTTTCAAATCTCCGATAACGGCTTCGTAATCATTATATACGCATTAGGAATACCGAAAATCGAGTCGCATATAAATCATGCTATATTTATATGTGATTCGGTTGACCATCGATTTTAAATAAGTAAAAATGAAACGAGCCATACCTCGTACAGGGGGCACTCGACCGAGTGCCATGGGCCACTCGATCGAGTAGCACCCCAAAAACCAGGCAGTAGCCACCTTAAAGGCACACTCGATCGAGTCCAAACCATGACTCGATCGAGTGGGCCCTGTAGCCTGGAAAACCGAGAGCTTCAATGCATCGTTCAAGCCTCGTCTTTTTTTACGACTTTAGTCGTCGCGTGTAAACTCAATCACGTGATCTCTTTTTTCAAAACTCATGCATATCACTTCACGTAAACAAATTTGATCGACGGTCTCTTACTATTAATCTCGTGTCGACGACTCCTTAGTCGTACCCGACACGTGATTAATCTAGACTCAAATTTCTCGATATGATAAGTTGGGACAAGGCATCGAGATTCGGGATCGGGCTAGCACCACGCCTAGGTCCTATGTCTCCGTCCTTTGATTAATACACAAAATAATGTGTATTTGATCAAAGTTCGTCCATTTACACGACTTACGGTCTAACTTGCATTTACTATATACGGGTCCATTTGCAAGTGTCGTTTATTTTCATTATATCGTTACCCTTTTTTTCATTCGCTATTTTCGTTTTGGCCGGGTTGTATTTCTGCCCGTGTAACTTGTAACCGATTTATTTTTGTCTTGCTTTTATTTATTTGCGTTTTACCGTTTATAAATGAACCATCGCATGCTAAATCACTTCGACCTTAATTTTGATGCATTTAAAATGACGTAGCAACCCATTCAATTTCTATATCTTGTAAAATGTTGTTTGCATAACATTTCACCGGATTACTAACGTGCATATTAGAAAGTCAAACGATGTCTTAGTAGAGGCCGCTAAGTGCGGGCGGGGTTGGGTGTCCTTAGTGGGCTTCCCAACACGTACCCTCACCCCTTACTCAGAACCTCGTTTTCCGGATGCCCGAAACCGTTGGCGCACGAGAGTCATTCTTTACATGATTACCGGTGTAGATGGTATCGGTATCGTAATGCAAAGGGACGAGCCCCATAAAATCTGAAATCGAAATGGGCCGTACACAACGACATAGAGTGGGCTTGAATGGGTCCGAACTCCCACAAAGTTCGGTGGCGACTCCATTTCGACTTAAATTTCAATTCGATCCATTCTCATATGGAGATTCATTCGCCTCCCCAAACCCGCGCGTGGCCGCGTTGGGGTGGACCTACGTCATGTCCACAATTTGGCGACTCCGTTGGGGATTAACTGATGCGTGACTAACCATCGGCATCCTCAGGGTGAGACTCGAATATAAATCGTTTGACTAGTACAATACGCGTTTTAGTTTTACGGTTCATGCATAACTTCATATTTTCCCGGGCCGGTACTGGTGACCGACGTCCCACTATACCGTGATGTACTCCGACTTGGATACGTCAAAGGTGTTCATAGTCAATTCGTATGGACTTTGCGGCATGTTCTAAGCTCAACTCGACTTAGGAAGTCCGTCCCGATTCTTGTCTAGACTATGAGCACTGGTATAGACCCCATTTAGACCGACCGAGACTTAGTGTAAAGCATACATGGTGTCGTTATAATGCTTGCGTGACTATGTGCTACTTGGTTTCCGTGTCGTTTTCAAAAAACCGTCATTGCAAAAGTGCATCTTTTCAAAAATATATTCAAATTTCAAAAACCGGAAATCTACCGAATTTAGGACTTATGATTTTTTTCAAAATAGCCTACTTTCTAGCCGGTATGCTGCCCGATTCAAAACTCAAAAATATTTTCGAACTTTCAAAATTGCGGCCCGATACACCTTCTGATCCTTTTTTTCAAAAAAATCGGGCCCTTCCCCGAGTTTTATCGGATCTTCCAAAATAATCCCCTTTCGAAACCTTCCTCTTCTTAGGACTTCCCATATTTAGCAGTGTCGGGTCATGTCATAAGTCGTCAAGGTCTTTAGCGTCGAAACTCCGTCGATATTACATCACGAGTTTCTTCCCTATCCCAGTCCGCCTTATTTGACTAAGGCATGGCCCACCTACGTAGGACATACTCCTACAAAGGAGGGCCCGTTTACACAATCAAAGTCCAAAGTCTGGGGACGTCTCATGTGGACCTTCCTTCGAACAGGATTCGACTCACCCGTCAAATCCTAAGGAAGGCCCGTCATCCACGAGTCACCTGTCTAGAAGTCTTTTTAAGTCGTTTTTTAGTCTTTTCCCTACTCGGGATGTACTGTTTTGATTCCAAGGTCCGGGTTCAGTTTCTGATTGCACGGTGTTCTTACAGACAGACCATCGTCCACCAGACACAACCGCAAAATGGAAGCAGCTCTGAACAATCTGAAGGCCTCTGTGGATGCCATGGCCGCCAAACAAACCAACATTGATGCCCAACTGACAGAAATGAGGGCCGGTCAAGTTGCTATCGTTGCTCGCATGGCTGCATTGGAGCAAAGGGCTCCTAATGCCGAGGTTACGGAACCTCTAGCTGAACTAGTTAGCGCGGTGCGCTGACTAGAGGAACAAGTTCACATGACTGGGAGTAACAATATCCATCGGGAGAACAGTCGTGATTATTCCCCGGTGAGTGACAAGCTGCCCGCGAACCTGAATCTCACGGGCTTACCCATGTTTGAAGGGACTGAAGACCCAATGCTACATGTACGGGCCTTCAAGGAATTCATGGCTATCAAGGGAGTGGATTCTTCGATGTTCAAAAACCTCTTTGCTGCCTCCCTTGAGAAACACCCGAAGGCCTGGTACTACAGGCTAGACCCCAAGAAGTTCTCGACATGGGATGATGTGGCCACGGAATTTGCTCGGAACTATGCTGACAACACCGAGATCCAGACCACAATGCGGTCTCTAGAGGTTATGGCCCAAGAACCTAAGGAAGGTTTTACCAAATACCTCCAACGTTGGAGGGCCGAGAGTGTGAAACTGGTCGATAAGCTCAGTGAGAAGACTTTAGTGGAGACCTTTGTCAAGAACCTCCTCCCTTCCTACCGGGTCCACCTCCGGTATGCTCTCATACCCAATTTCACCATTCTTACCGAAATGGGTATGAGAATTGAAGATGATCTGAGACTAGAGAGCCTTACTAAGGCCTCTAGCAAGGGATACCAAGGGGCTTCCTCATCCACTGCCAAGCCCCCGGCTGCAACCCGTAGTATCTTTGACAGGGTTAATCTGTTAGATGCCTCGTCCAAAAGAAATACCCCTCCTAGGGTATTCACTGATATAGGGACTACCTATACATATGCCTTGCAAAGGCTATCTTCCAAGGGCCTGGTCCAACCGATAGGCCCAACTCCTGAAGTCCCAATTGAAAAACGTTCCAAAAGCTACAATGCCCAAGCCTATTGCCAATATCATCGGGGCAATGGACATGATACCGAGAAATGTTGGAAGTTGAAACATCTGATCCAGGATTTGATTGAGAGCGGGAAAATACCATTACCCGAGGACAAGCCAAGCAATAAGGACAACCCTTTTAGCTCTCATGCTATCTTCACCGGAGAAGTGATTGACTGTTCTCACCTTATCTCTCCTTTCATTCCACAAATCAATGGAATCTGGTTCGATGTTAAGGAAGATGTGTACCTCACCAAAGGGGAAGTTGTCCCTATAACCCCCGAAGAAATCCGGAAGGCTAAGTCCAAGGCCTTAGCCAGTAACCACCTCGCCAATGCCGGTCGTCCTTACCCAGCCACTAGCTCCAAGGACATCTTAGTCCCGGCAACCGTCACTGAACCTGCCAGGAAGGAAGAGGCCATTGAAGAGCCAAGCACCGATACGGTTCTTGCCAAACAATTGAAAAGAGCTCGGGTTGACCTCACTATATGGCAACTCTTGGTTAGCTTGCAAGAACATCGAGAGGCACTTACTAAGGCTCTCGATCAAATCAAGGTCGACTCTCATGTTACCCCTACTGAAATGGTAGCCACCATCCTGCCCTACCTCAAGGGCAAGTCCAAGGAAGAAGGCCCATTAGTCACCTTCTCGGATTCCGACCTACCACCGTTCGGGGACTCTCATAATCTGGCCCTGTACATCACGGTAATTTGCCGGTGCAAGTATTTCCCAATGACCCTAGTTGACGACGGGTCTGCTGTGAATGTCCTCCCTCTAAGGACTGCCAAAGCCCTCGGCATCACCGAGGCCGACTACATGCCGACTGCCCACACTATCCAGGCTTTTGATGGAAGCCCAAAGTCGGTTTCTGGGGCCGTTAAGTTGACAATTGTGACGGGTCCAATTGAAAAGGAGCTAGAGTTCCAGGTGATCGATGTCACCTCCTCTTTCAATTTGCTCCTAGGAAGGCCATGGATTCATGCTGTAAAGGCGGTATCCTCTACTCTTCACCGAAAGATCAAAATACCCCTGCAAGACGGTATTATCACTCTAGAGGCAACCCCTATGACCGTGGCTAGCTGTAATGCCACAGACCGCACTGACCTTTGGGGGTTCGATTTTGTGGGGATGATTGAGGAAGAATACCTTTTCAGGCCCTATCTCACCACGAGCATCGACACGATGCTACAAAATTTGGGGTATCTACCGGGGGCTACCTCGAGGCCATATCTTCAGGCTGGGAAGATTATTGAAGTCCTGAATGACGGGGAATCTCACTTCGGTTTAGGGTACGTTGTGACCCCGGTCAATGTGGTCCGAGCGAGCTGATGGTAGGATTTGTCGTCGGTCCTACCGTCAATAAATGACCGGCTATGCCTAGTGGGTAGCTAGGGTAAGTCGGATCGTGTCCACGGAGACGGTATTGCAAAGTCTAGACTAGATCCACCTAAAATGAGACTAGGCTACCAAAACGAACAGAAAGAAAACAATAATTGACAAACTATGATGGTTGAGGAGGAGTATGAACTAAACTAATAACGAAATAGCTAAAACAAGACTAAATGGAATAACTAGAGACTAACTAAACTAGCAAACTAGAGAAATGACGACTAACTAGGAGGATGAACCAAGTATGGAAAGGAGTAGGGTTAGGTCGGGTTCTTAAGTGTAGAAGGGTAATAGGGTGATCAAGGGTGTAGGTGTCTCCAAATTGCTAGAGTCGGTTCGCGCTCTCGCGTCAAAACCCAAGTCCGCACTCTCGTGACTAAGAGTATACCCTAACACAATCACACACTAGCCAAACAATGAGAAGATGAGAACAAGTATGAGAAGCATTGGCCACTACTACCCACACAAGCAAATCAACAAACACATGGTGTGCCCAATATGTGACTAGTAACAAAGATGTAACCTTTACCCGTAATCAAACCCTAATCACCCATAATCTACCCTTAATCCCCCTACTAACCCCACAAGAGAACTACTCACTCATTATCAAGATCAAACTAACATAAACAAGAGAAATCAAACTAATCATCCAAACATCCATAGTAAATAAACAATAACAACAAACAATATGTACAGATTCAAACTTGGATAAATAAACAATGAACAAGAGTACAAAGGAGAAGAAGATTATACCAAACTAATAAGGATGAAAAAGATAAGAACTTGCATAAATAAGAAACCCAAATCAACTCCAAGGTTGTCAAGCTTGGATGAATCTTCAGGTGTCTTCTTAATACAAGAGTAATTAAACTAGATTAAACTAGGATTAACTAAAGATTAAAGGAAGATTAAGCTAATGAGAGGAACACTAAATCTAGGGTTTGAATGTTGTAGAGAGGCCTAATAGAGTCTAATGTAATGTATGATACATAAGCAATACAAGAGAGAAGTATTTATAAGGTTACAAGAATGAAGGAGAGGAAAGAAAGAAGTCACGCGCAGCAGCACCACGGTCCTGACCGGGACGGGATGGTCCCGACCGGGATGGGCTGGTCCCGATCGGGACCGACCCAGGTCAGTAGCTGCTTCAATTGTGCACCTCGTCCCGGACGGGATGAGGCCCGTCCCGTCGGGGATGAGTCTTGTAGGCCTCCAATATGATCTTTTTGGTCCCTCCTTGGTTCTCATGGGCTTCTCACCGATTCTCGAGGCTTGGGATCGAGTCTAAGAGGCTCGGGATCTGGTCCCAAGGTCTCGGGGTCGAATCCAAGGCATCGAGTGATCGTTCCTTCACTTCGTTGGCTCCAAAAAGTGTATGTATTGAGTCGGAATCGCTCCAACTCTTCTCGGGAACCTGAAACGAGCTAGAGGAAGCATAAGTAGCCCATAAACCGCTCCCAAGGAGCGATTCCACAAGGAAAATGGGACCAAAACACAGCAAATTAGGCACTACAAACTACACTTATCAACTCCCCCACACTTAACCCTTACTCGCCCTCGAGTAAGCACATACTAACTACTAAACTAGCCGAGTGGGTATTAGCGCACCCTACGCCCTTTCAACTCACGCGAGTACACTTAGAGGAAAAGCGTACTCCGCAAGGCAGGTAAGGTCTTGCGACAAAACTGTGGATGCAACCGGACACAAAAACACATAAATAACAAACATACAAACAAACACATAATCGGTTGAACCCAAAATAAAAAAAATACTGCTTCCCTCAAACAAGCGGTGAAAGAAGCACCGGTTTAGGACTCAAGGCAAGTGACAACGTTCCCAAGCTAATAGTACACACCAAGATGAACTAAACCCTAATAGTATGACGATAAAGCAACAAAAACGTTGGTAACTTACCTAGGTCCTCCTAACTTTCTAAGAACGTACTACGGGACGATCGGCGGGATGGAAAGTGGATGAACCACGGTGTTAGTCGACACTGTAGGTAAGTGAGACCCCGCCCCCTTTAGCGATGAGCCAAGAGGGTCGTCTCATTCCCAAAACCGCTTAACTAGTGCAAGTAAAAAAAGTGGAAATATTTGCAAAGTGAGGAAAGACCGACCATTACCGCTATCATCCTTCCTAGGGACTCGGTCCTTTGGTAGGCTCTTCACGGTAATAGTCGGAAAAAGGCTTATTTTTGAGAGGGGATTCTTTTTGTGAGACGGTTTTCTTTTGGCATTTTTCTTTCTTTTCCATATTTTCGCTTTGTTTGTTGCCATGCCATTTTTTTTTTCTTCTGTTCTATTTTCTTTTTGGCTTTTGTGCCTTTTTATTTTTCTTCAATCTTTTCTTTCTTTCTTTTTCTTTCTTTTTCTTTTCTTTGCCCTTTTGGCTTGATTTGAATGATAGGCATTTTTTTTGAAACTAAGAAAGAGAGATTTCAATAAATTGCAAGTTTATTTTGTGGGTATGTGTAGGAGGTAGGGGAATGAGTATGTCGGGAGCGCGCTTTCCCTTCAAACCCACAAAAAAGGGAAAAAACTTGGACTAATCAAACAATCCTAAACACGGTCACCTAAGGGACGGGACTCGGTAACCAATGCCTTTTCACACCGTTGGTGGTCATAATGGTCAAAATGCAATTCCCGTAGTAAATCCCTAGTAAGCTAGGTGGACTCAAGGTAAAGGACCAACGAAATCATTGATTTAGGGTCATTCTACTAGACTAAAGTCCAAGACTCGATTTACACTACTAGAAAGGGAAAGTAAACACTTGCTCACTAGCCTCAGAACCGGGTTTTCGAAAACCGATTACTCACTAGACACAACTACACACACAAAACAATGACTCGACGAAAACGAAAGAAAAAAAGACAAAAGGCAACAATATAAAACAAAACAAGACAAGCACATAAACAAAACAAACACCACCCCAAATCTCAGAATAAGCAGCCAAACAACCACAAATCTTCACAAAGCTCCACCCGAGCACACAACATCACAAATCTCCTCCACACTCCACAAGAGATAAAGAGGAAAAAGGGATAGAATGGCGTTACCGGATGTCTTGCAAGCTTTCTAAAGCTAGCGGTGATTAAGCGACCTACAGGGAGAAAGGGAGGCAAACGCAGGCAACACAACAAAAGCACGACATAACGACACAAAAAGGAAAAGACAAAAAGAAAATCTTTTTTATTTTTGTGAAATTTTTCAAATTTTTAGGGTTTTTTAAAGATTTTTTCGAAAAACAACGAAAATAAAACTAACTATACTAGAATATCGCTCCCCCACACTTAAACCGAGCAATGTCCTCATGCTCGATCGTAGTGTGCGGAGACACAAAAGAAAAGAAAAGAAACTACGAAAATAAAGTTAAAAATCAAAGAAAAAGCGGAGAAAAGGGTAGAATGTGTCCGGCCGGGGTGTAGTCAAGTCACCAGGGGCCGAGACGAGAAAAGATATGGATGGGGGAAGAAAATGAAAAGAAAGAAATAAAAGGAAATGGGAGGGGAGGACTAGGTGTAATCAAGTCACCTAGTCCGGATTCCGTCCAAATCCGACTAAATCCTAAAAAAAAGGGTGAAAATCTTGTAAATTTGGATTTTCAAAATGACTCTCGATGTAGTCACATCATCGAGAGTCGGGAGCCAAAACTACCAAGGCCTCGAAGGCCACCATGACACCATAACACAAAAGTGTAAACGGGGAAGGGGATAAACAAGGGAAAACAATCAATAAAAAACGGAAAAGAAAGGATAGTTGCCGTACCCATAGGTAAGCAACTCACTCACTCCATCGTCTTCAATGATCAATAATTTCACTTTGCTTGTCGTCCCTCTTCAAGCTTGAAAGCATCGCATGGTTGAGGTAGTAAGCTTGCAATGGTGTGAGGAGGTGAGATTTGATGTGAGGCTTGGTGTAAAGTGAATAGGAAATGAAGTGAGGGTATGCAAATGAAGTATATGGGTCATATGATATGAGCAAGGATAGGTAGGGAGGCTGGGAGGGGGTATAATGGTTGGGTGGACTCGAATGTCAAAGAAGAGGCCAAAAGAGGAGAAGGGGACCATCCCGGTCGGGATGGATGGTCCCGGACGGGATGCCTCACCCGTCCCGATCGGGAAGCTCCCTTCCCGGTCGGGATGGCACTCCAGGAACTCGAAATTTGACACCCTCATCCCAATCGGGACGGCTCCTTCCCGGTCGGGATGCCTCACCCTTCCCGGTCGGGAAGCCTTCTTCCCGGTCGAGATGAATCTTCTAGCCTTCCACAAACCCAAAAGCTTATCCTAAGCTTAAAAAACCAATCCTCTTGCTCACAATCCATGCTCTATCGATAGCCATTCCTCTTCTAGGAATCACCTTCACTTCACATCTATCAAACAAACTCAAACTCAACATCAAATTCCCTCCCTCACATCGCTCATCAACAACCCAAATAATCAAGAATTTCACAAAACTAAAAGGAATTACAAGAGAAAGAGATATATACAATGAGACGGTTCTTGTGGAACTCCGTCAAACCAAGGATGGTGCGATCTTCCATTCTTTTTCATCAACACTATAACCGATTCCATCTCCATCAAGGGCACGAAGCAACAAATCGAAGGCTCTAGCAAAGTCTTCAATCAAGCTCGTGATATAACCATCCACATCCCAAGGTTCTTCATGACCTTGTCTCGATGTTCCCGGGGCATCCCGATCTACTAAGTTCAATGGCTTGAACTTGTACTTGCGATCCTTCGGTATATACCCAAACGTCCACCTATCCTCATGTGGCCCCAAGGGAGACTCATCTTTCTTCTTATCATGGCACTTGTCTTCACACTCATGATGTGGGCACTCATCAGCCCCAAGTTCGGATTCATCATCCTCAAGCTCATAGAAGTCGTTCTTCAAGCTTTGTCCCGACTTATCCCCTAGATCAAAGTCTTTCGTGGCATGGATCATATTGCAAGACTCATCATTAGTAGGCGAGGTGTTGCCTTGGAGGTCAAACACGAGCTTCTCTTCGCCTAACTCAAATGTGATCCTACCATTCTTCACATCGATCATGGCCCCGGCGGTATGTAGAAATGGGCGCCCAAGGATAATGGGAGTGATAGCATCTTCCGGCATGTCAAGTACAAGAAAATCGACCGGAACGAAGAACTTCCCGATTCTTATTGGCACATCTTCTAACATTCCCAATGGTCGGTTGAGTAAACTATCGGCCATTCGGAGTGTAACGGAAGTGAACTTGAGCTCCTTCATTCCAAGTCGCTCACAAATAGAGTAGGGAATGATGCTTACACTCGCACCCGAATCACATAATGCTCTCTCAATCTTGAAGTTGCCTATGGTGCATGGGATCGAGAAACTACCCGGATCCTTCAACTTGGGAAGCGTAGAACCTTGAATAAGCTCGCTCACCACCCTTGTGAACGCTATCGTCTCTTCCTTGTCGATGGATCTCTTCCTAGCCAATATTTCTTTCATAAATTTTCCATATGCCGGGATTTGGGTAAGTAACTCGGTAAACGGGACACTCACATCCAATTTCTTCACAATGTTAAGGAACTTTTCGTATTGAGAATCCACCTTGGTCTTCATTTGCCTTGTTGGGAAAGGCAACTTGATGTGCACTTTTTCTTGCTCGAATGGGGTGGACTTTTCAAACGACACTTTCCTTTTACCCTTGTCTTTTCCTTGAAGCGGGGGAAGCTTGTCTTCATGGGGTTTTTCGAGCTCCCATAAGACTTGCTCCTCCATCGGATTTTCAAAGCTTGAATTATCTTGAGAGGAGGGTATAATTTCTTGCCTTGATTCTTGCTCACTAGGGGGTAAGGGGGAATTATAAGATGTGCCACTCCTCGTGGTAATAGCATTTACATGCTTAAATTTCGGAGTTTCACCTTGAGGAGGTAATTGCCCCCTTTGTCTTGAAGAACTTCCCGAAGCAAGTTGAGATATTTGAGTCTCAAGCATCTTCATATGAGCATCTCTTGCTATGTTATCCCTTTGAACATGAGCAAAGAACTCTTGTTGGTTTCTTGCCATCTCCATTTGGCTTCTTTGCATTTCTTGAGTACTCCTTTGCATATCCATCATAGATTTTTGCATGTTGAAATCTCGAGGTGGAGATTGTGGATTGTGCGGAGTATCGGTGATGGCTAGAGGGATACCATAGTCATAAGTGGGAGACCGGCTCCTTTGCTTGCTTTGTTGTTGTTGACCTTGAGTTGTTTGTTGTTGTTGACGGTTCCCTTGGAACCCATGAGAATTGCCTTGATTAAGGCCTTGAGTGTTACCTTGGTTGTTTTGATATCCTTGATTGTGTTGGTTTCCTTGAAAACCACCTTGATTGAAGTTCCCTTGTTGGAACCCTTGATTGTTGTTGAAGTTACCTTGGTTATGTTGCTTGAAATTGTTGAATGGTCTTGGATTACCCACATAACCTTGGTAACCTTGATTGTTGTCCCTTAAGGGAGGTGGAACATAGGGACGAGGTTGTAGAGCTTGTTGTTGAGGGACTTGATGGGAAGCT
Source organism: Agrostemma githago (assembly GCA_958450325.1). NCBI lineage: Eukaryota > Viridiplantae > Streptophyta > Magnoliopsida > Caryophyllales > Caryophyllaceae > Agrostemma > Agrostemma githago. Next base: position 57,709,766 of record OY288245.1, on the reverse strand, counting down.
TGGAACATGTTAGGATTGGAGGCACCTTGCTTGAACGCTTGAAAGGCGTTCACTTGCTCAATACTCCCCCGACAATATATAGGCTCATGTCCAACTATCCCGCAAGTATCGCACATCCCATAATAAGGTGTAGGAGGCACAACTCCCAAAGCATTAATTTCATGAATCGAGTGTTGGTTGGAGGAACTAGAGCTTTGAACTTGATTGAGGTGGCTTTGGAGCTTCTTGTCAATAGATTCCATGTGGGTTTTTAGTTGAGCCCCAAGATCAATGCTTAATTGTGTAATGGCATCGACCTCGTGCCTACCTCCTCGATTCGCCTTCCTAGGCCTTGAGTATTGGGAGTTTTGCACCGCCATTTCCTCGATTCTTGACCAAGTTTGGTCATCATCCACCTCGGTAAACCTCCCATTCGATCCCATGTTGAGAATGGCCCTTGAGTCTTCATATAACCTGTTCCAAAACTGTTGAACTAGGAACCATTGTGATAGACCATGGTGAGGACAAGAGCGGATCAAGGCTTTGAATCTTTCCCACGATTCATAGAGGCTTTCCTCATCCCGTTGTTGAAATCCGGTGATTGAAGCCCTCAATAGATTCGTCTTCTCCGGGGGATAGAATTGTTGGTAGAAGGCTAAGGCTAGCTTCTTCCAAGTATCAATGCCAAGAGTCGTCTTGTCTAACCCCTTGAACCATTGCTTAGCTTTACTGATTAAATAGAAACGAAATAACACCCATCGGATTTGATCTTGGGTTATTCCCGTTTGTGAGATAGCATCGCAATAATCCGAAAAGGTTTCCATCTGTTGATGAGGATCTTCAATTCGGTTGGTAACCCACTAAATTGACTTCTTTCGACCAATTGGATGAATTGTGTTTTTGCCACAAAGTTACCGGTATATGCCTCCGGTAAAACGGTTGGACCGGGCAAAACATCTTCCGTAAAGGTTGAATGAGAAGAGAACTTAGGCATTGTTGGATATGCGGGAGATGTTGGTATAGACGGTGTTGAAGTAGATGTAGAGGGGGAACTAGGACTAGAAGAATGGATAGATGAACCAGAGGGATTTATGAAGATCCCTTCGGCCGTCTCTCGAGGTGACTCGTTAAAGTCGGATCCTTGAGCTTGCTCTTCAATGGTATTGCTAGTACCCGGTTGAGAGTGTCTAACTCGATCAATCGTCCGTTGGCGAAAGGCTCTAAAGAGTCTCTCCGGCTCTGGATTGAAGAGAAAGAAGTCGCCTCTCCTCCTAGGCATACACTACGCACTTGAACAAACGTGAGACCACCTAGTGCTTTATGGGCACTAGGCAAAGACAATAAACGAACACAATCGAAAGACAAAGAGAAAAGGAAGCTAAGAAAACAAGAAAAATCTACAGAATATGCACAAGAGATGATAGAAGAGCACAAAGAAGGGTAACTAAGTCAAGCTAGAAGTAAACTAAGTCTAAACAATGCACCGTCCCCGGCAACGGCGCCAAATTGATGGTAGGATTTGTCGTCGGTCCTACCGTCAATAAATAACCGGCTATGCCTAGTGGGTAGCTAGGGTAAGTCGGGATCGTGTCCACGGAGACGGTATTGCAAAGTCTAGACTAGATCCACCTAAAACGAGACTAGGCTACCAAAACGAACACAAAGAGGACAATAATTGACAAACTATGATGGTTGAGGAGGAGTATGAACTAGACTAATAACGAAATAGCTAAAACAAGACTAAATGGAATAACTAGAGACTAACTAAACTAGCAAACTAGAGAAATGACGACTAACTAGGAGGATGAACCAAGTATGGAAAGGAGTAGGGTTAGGTCGGGTTCTTAAGTGTAGAAGGGTAATAGGGTGATCAAGGGTGTAGGTGTCTCCTAATTGCTAGAGTCGGTTCGCGCTCTCGCGTCAAAACTCAAGTCCGCACTCTCATGACTAAGACTATACTCTAACACAATCACACACTAGCCAAACAATGAGAAGATGAGAACAAGTATGAGAAGCATTGGCCACTACTACCCACACAAGCAAATCAACAAACACATGGTGTGCCCAATATGTGACTAGCAACAAAGATGTAACCTTTACCCCTAATCAAACCCTAATCACCCATAATCTACCCTTAATCCCCCTACTAACCCCACAAGAGAACTACTCACTCATTATCAAGATCAAACTAACATAAACAAGAGAAATCAAACTAATCATCCAAACATCCATAGTAAATAAACAATAACAACAAACAATATGTAAGGATTCAAACTTGGATAAATAAACAATGAACAAGAGTACAAAGGAGAAGAAGATTATACCAAACTAATAAGGATGAAAAAGATAAGAACTTGCATAAATCAGAAACCCAAATCAACTCCAAGGTTGTCAAGCTTGGATGAATCTTCAAGTGTCTTCTTAATACAAGAGTAATTAAACTAGATTAAACTAGGATTAACTAAAGATTAAAGGAAGATTAAGCTAATGAGAGGAACACTAAATCTAGGGTTTGAATGTTGTAGAGAGGCCTAAGAGAGTCTAATGTAATGTATGATACATAAACAATACAAGAGAGAAGTATTTATAAGGTTACAAGAATGAAGGAGAGGAAAGAAAGAAGTCACGCGCAGCAGCACCACGGTCCCGACCGGGACGGGCTGGTCCCGACCGGGATGGGCTGTTCCCGATCGGGACCGACCCAGGTCAGTAGCTGCTTCAATTGTGCACCTCATCCCGGACGGGATGAGGCCCGTCCCGTCGGGGATGAGTCTTGTAGGCCTCCAATATGATCTTTTTGGTCCCTCCTTGGTTCTCATGGGCTTCTCACCGATTCTCGAGGCTCGGGATCGAGTCTAAGAGGCCCGGGATCGGGTCCCAAGGTCTCGGGGTCGAATCCAAGGCATCGAGTGATCGTTCCTTCACTTCGTTGGCTCCAAAAAGTGTATGTATTGAGTCGGAATCGCTCCAACACTTCATGAATGGTCTCGGGAACCTGAAACGAGCTAGAGGAAGCATAAGTAGCCCATATACCGCTCCCAAGGAGCGATTCCACAAGAAAAATGGGACCAAAACACAGCAAATTAGGCACTACAAACTACACTTATCACGAGCATTGAGAAAGCCTGCAACATTATCAAGGGTACCTACTTGGGCCCTTATAGCCCGAGGTTGACTGACTATTTCGTCACACCGGTATTCGGGGCTATTCAAGTTGGCCTATACCAACCAACTATCACATATCCCGAGACTAAACTAGCTCGGGAATGCAACTATATTCCGGATGACATATTCGCCCTCATCCAATCTGAGTCCAAGGAGGGTGCTGACAATGTCGAGCCCGTGCCGGGGCTCTTATTTGGGGAAGACAAGGCTGTCCCGACCCTAAAGAAGACTTGCTGAACCTGATCCTTCGAGAGCAACAGGTTCGATCCTTCAAAGCTGATCTCAGAGGACGGTGCTAATATTGGGAAAAGAGCATGGAGAAAGACCATCAAGTGGACCGACGACCAGGGCCGAGTCTACAGCTGACCACCGGTGAAGGAGACATGCCGGACACCGATTCCGAGTCTGAGTCTGAGTCTGAGTCAGAGTCTGAGTCCGTATTCGAGTCTAAGGGGTCTGGTGCTAGAGTCCAAACTATAACCCCCCTCCCTGTAGTCACTACCACCGGAACCTTAGGGTCTGTCCCGAAAGCGCTCTCAATCCCGCCTCTTACCAATGATCAGATGGCCGCTCTCTTTGAGCTATTTTCCAAATTTACTATCAATAATAACGAAAACCGTTCTGCTTATGACTTGTCTTATTTTCAAAATACTTACAATTTCAAAAATATTTTCTGCAATGACATTGAGAAACCCGACGAACAGGTGTCCTTACCTCCGCATCTGATCGAGCAACTAGAACAGAGGGAATCCCGAGACCCGGTAATCGAGGAAACCGAGTCTATCAATGTGGGAACAACGTTAGAGCCCCAGATGCTTAAGATAGGGTTATCCCTAGATCCCGAGGAGAGGCAACAGCTCACAAACCTCCTTCAAGAATTCAAGGATGTCTTCGCATGGTCCTACAAAGACATGCCGGGGATAGATCGGGGAAATAGCTGAACATCGCATACCCATCAAAGATGGGTGTAAGCGGGTGAAATAGAAGCTTCGAAGAATGAAGCCCGAGTGGTTTCTCAAAGTCAAAGAAGAGGTTGACAAACAATTCAAAGCAGGCTTTATACAAGTGTCTGAATATCTAGACTGGGTTGCAAACATCATGCCGGTACCCAAGAAGGACGGCAAGGTGCGGGTATGCGTGAACTTCCGGGACCTCAATAAGGCCAGCACAAAACAAAATTTTCCGTTGCCACACATCGACATACTGGTGGACAACACGGCTGATCATGCCCTTCTATCGTTTATGGACGGGTATGCCGGGTACAATCAAATCAAGATGGCAGAAGAGGATATGGGTAAGACCACCTTCACCACGCCGTGGGGGACTTATTATTATACCGTCATGCCATTTGGTCTCATTAGCGCTGGGGCCACTTATCAACGAACAACCACGACCCTGTTACATAACATGATGTGATGGTAGGGATTTGTCATGGATCCCCACCGTCAATAAAAAACCAACTAGCCTCGTGGGTAGCAAGGGCAAGTCGGGATCGTATCCACGAGGACGGTATTGCAAGGGTTAGACTAGGTCGGCCTAAAACAAGACTAAATCACCAAACAAACACAAAGAAAGCGAAGATTGACAAACTATTATGATTGGAAAGGGAGGAAGTAGACTAACAACGACTATCTAAAATGATGCTAAAATAGGATAACTAATGATCGAACTAACAAATAAACTAGAGTAAACGATGACTAACTAAGAGGGTAAACTCAAATATGAGAGGAAGTGGGGTAGGTCAGGTTCATAAGAGTAGAAGGGTAATTGGGGTGATCAAGGGTATAGGTGTCTCCTAATTGCTAGAGTCGGTCCGGGCTCTCGCAACTTAGACCGATGTCAAGGTGGGTCCGGGCTCTCGCAACTTAGACCCTAGTCCGCGCTCTCGCGACTAAACTATTCTCAACATTTCCACATCATAGACAAACAATGAGAAGATGAGCACAAGTATGGGAAGCATGGCCACTACGACTCATACAAGCATATCAACAAACACATAGAGTGCCCACAATGTGACTAACAACAAAGATTCACCCTTTTCCCATAATCAACCCTAATCAACCATAATCTACCCCTAATCCCCCTACTAACCCCACAAAGAAGACTACTCACTCATTGTCATGGTCAAACTAACAATCATAAGAGAAAACAAACTCACAAACCAAACATCCATTATGAACAATGAGAACAATAACAATAACAATATGAAAAGATTCAAACAAGATTAAATAAACAAGATTAAGAGTAGAGATGATTATACCAACACTAGGAAGATGAAAAGATGCAATCTTGTATAAATAAGAACCCAAATAGAATCCCAAGGTTGTCAATCTTGGAACAATCTTCAAGAACTTCTTAATACAAGAACTAATTACAAAGATTAACTAATAATTAAAGGAAGATTAAAGCTAATATGAGAACACTAATCTAGGGTTTTGAATGTCTAATGGAGGCTTAAACTAGTCTAGGGTATGATAAGATATGTTACTAATACAAGAAGGGAGTATATATATGGGTACAAGAATGAAGGAGAAGAAATTAAAGAAGTCGCGCTGCAGGTCTACGGTCCCGACCGGGACGGGATCATCCCGATCGGGACGGCCCTATCATCCCGACCGGGACAGGTTGGTCCCGATCGGGATGGGCTCACAGTGGCCTTCTTCAAAGCGCACCTCATCCCGAACGGGATGAGGCCATCCCGAACGGAAGGGTCTTGTAGGCCTCCCTTAAGAGCTCTTTGGTCCCTTCTTGCCTCTCATGGGTTTCTCGCTGATTCTCGGGACTCGGTATCGGGTCTCGGAGGCTCGGGATTGGGTCCCAAGGTCTCGGGGTCGATTCCAAGGCATCGAGTCATCGTTCCTTTACTCCGTTGGCTCCAAAATGTGTATGTATAGAGTCGGAATCGCTCCAACTCTTCCAAATCGGTCTCGTGAACCTGAAACGAACTAAAGGAAGCATAAGACGCCCATAAATCGCTCCCAAGGAGCGATTCCACAAGGAAAATGGGACCAAAACACAACAATTAGGCACTACAAACTACACTTATCAACTCCCCCACATTTAACCCTTACTCGCCCTCGAGTAAGCACATACTAACTACTATACTAGCCGAATGGGTATTAGCGCACCCTACGCCCTTTCAACTCACGCGAGTACACTTAGAGGACAAGTGCACTCCGCAAAGCAAGTCGGGTCTTGCGACAAAACCGCGGATGCAACTGGACACAAAACACACAAACAAACAAACACACAAACAAACACATAATCGGTTGCACCCAAAAGAAAACAAATACCGCTTCCCTCTAAAAGCGGTGAATGAAACACCGGTTTAGGACTCGAGGTAAGTGAAAACGTTCCCAAGCTAGCAATACAAATCGAGGTGAACTAAAGTCTAATAGTATGACGGTAAAGCAACAAAAACGTTGGTAACTTACCTAGGTCCTCCCAACTTTGTAAAGACGTACTACGGGACGATCGGCGGAGTGGAAAAGTGAATAACCACGGTGTTAGTCGACACTGTAGGTAAGTGAGACCCCACCCCCTTTAGCGTGAGCCAAGAGGGTCGTCCCAAGTCCAAAACCGCCTAACTAGTCCAAGTAAAAAGGTGGAAATATGCAAAATGAGGGAAGACCGACTAGTGCCGCTATCATCCTTCCTCGGGACTCGGTCCTTTGGTAGGCTCTTCACGGCAAAAGTCGGAAAAAGGCTTATTTTGAGAGGTAAGGGTTATTTTTGTGAATCGGGTTTTCTTTTGGCATTTTCTCTTTTCTTTTGCATTTTTGCTTTGTTTTGCCATGCCATTCTTTTTCTTCTTTTCTATTTTCTTTTTGGCTTTTGTGCCTTTTCTTTTTCTTCATTCTTTTCTTTCTTTCATTTTTCTTTCTTTTCTTTTCTTTGCCTTATTTCTTTGGCAAGATTTGGCTTTTTGGCATTTCTTGAAAAGTAAGAAAGAGAGATTTCAACACTTTGCAATTTTATTGTATGGATATGTGTGAAAGGTAGGGAAATGGGAGAGTTGGGGAGCGTCCTTCCCTTCAAACCCACAAAAAGTGGATAACTTGGACTAATCAAACGATCCTAAACACGGTCACCTAAGGGACGAGACTCGGTAACCAAGGCCTTTTCACACCGTGGGTGGTCATAATGGTCAAAATGCAAATCCCGTAGTAAATCCCTAGTAAGCTAGGTGGACTCAAGGTAAAGGACCAACGAAATCATTGATTTAGGGTCATTCTACTAGATTAAATTCCAAGACTCGATTTAAACTACTAGGAAGGGAAAGTACACACTCACACACTAGCCTCTAAACCGGGTTTTCGAAAACGGTTTACACACATGACACACAACATAACACGAAACAAAGACATGACGAAAACGAACGAAAGAAACAAAAGACAACAAAACGAAACAAAATGAAATAAACACATAAACAACATAAACACCACCCCGATATTCCATACAAGTCACCAAATCATCCACCAATATGCACAAAGCTCCACCCGAGCACACAACATCACAATTTCCTCCAAACTCCACACAAGACAAAGGGGAAAAAGGGATAGAAAGTGTTACCGGAGGTCTTGAAAGCTCTCCAAATCATTCGGTGATTTAAGCAACCTATAAGGAAAAAGGGAGGCAAAACACGCACACAAAACATTTATACGACACAAAGACACAAAAGAAAAACACACAAAAGAAAATCTTTTTGATTTTTGCGAAATTTTTCAAATTTTTATGGTTTTTAAAGATTTTTCGAAAAGCTAAGAAAATAAAACTAACTAAGCTAGAATATCGCTCCCCCACACTTAAACCGAGCAATGTCCTCATATGCTCAATCATAGTGTGCGGAGAGACAAAAGAAAAGGAAAAGAAACTACGAAAATAAAGCTAAAAATCAAAAAGAAAAGTGGAGAAATGGTAGAAGGTGTCCGGCCGGGGTGTAGTCAAGTCACCATGGGCCGAGACAAGAAAAGATATGGAAGGGGGAAGAAAATAAAAAGAAGGAAATAAAAGGAAATGGGAGGGGAGGGCTAGGTGTAATCAAGTCACCTAGCCCGGATTCCGTCCAAATCCGACTAATTCCTAAAAAGTGGTGAAAATCTTGTATATTGGATTAATCGATTGACTCTCGACGTAATCACGTCATCGAGAGTCGAGAGCAACCATACTACGGCCTCGAAGGCCACTACGATACCATGACTCAAGGTGATGGGGGCAAATAAGAGAGTACAAGCGATAAAAAGACGGAAAAGTAAGGATAGTTACCCAAACCGAGCGGTTAGTAACTCACTTGCTCCATCGTCTCGATGATCATTAGAGGCTCGTCGCTTGTCTTCTCGGTTGCCATCTCGCTTCACACTCAAGAATAACTCACGGTAGAGGTAGTAATGGTAAGGGGTGGGTTTTGATGCGAGGGTCGGTGTAAAGTGGATAGGAAATGGAGTGAGGGCATGTCAATGAAATAAATGAGGCATATGATAAGGCTAGGATAGCTAGGGAGGTTGGGAGGGGGTATAAAATGGTTGGGTGGACTCGATTGCCGAAGAAGAAACACAAAGGGGGAGCAGAGGACCATCCCGGTCGGGAGGATCGATCCCGATCGGGTTACCTCACTCGTCCCGGTCGGGACGCCTCATCCCGGTCGGGACGCCTCATCCCGGTCGGGGTGGGCCTTCTTCAACTTCCACAATCCCAAAAGCTTGATCCAAGCTTCAAAAACCCGATCCTCAAGCTTGATTACCGGTGTAGATGGTATCGGTATCGTAATGCAAAGGGACGAGCCCCATAACCTCTGAAATCGAAATGGGTCGTACTTTGTGTACGGCCCACAACGACATAGAGTGGGCTCGAATGGGTTTGAACTTCCACAAAGTTCGGTGGCGACTCCATTTCGACTTAAATTTCAATTCGAACTATTCTCATATGGAGATTCATTCGCCACCCCAAACCCGCGCGTGGTCGCGTCGGGGTGGACCTACGTCATGTCCACACACTACTACCTTAATTGGTTGACCTTATGGTTTTTACTTTTGATTGAATGAGATTCGCGACAAATTTCTCTCATCAGCTCTCGAGTTAAATAAGAATGTTATTATTACACCCGGCAAAACTTGACTTGATTTCACTTGTAAACCCGACCCGCCCACCATGTTTTTCGTTGGTCAACACCTATAAATCTCTATCCGCGACTCGACTATCATGAAATTGAAAATGAGCACGGTAATTTAGGGCCACTCGGTCCGAACTGTTTAACTCGTTGAGTTAATGATATTTCTGCAGAGAGAGAGAGAGAGAGAGAAATAGGTTCACATAAGGACAAGAATTCTTATAAGTTCATAAGTTCCAGGGTTAAAGTTACACACAAAGTGCTTAAAGTTACACGAGAAGAGTGAACTTTATAACTTGAAGTGATAAAAGAGCTCTTATAGTTACATATCAATTTTGAACAAATGCAACTTTATCGTATGTCATCTGTAACTTTAATATAGATTTAATTACATATGGTGAACTTATTTGATCTTTTCTCTCTCTCTCTCTCTCTCTCTCTCTCTCTCTCTCTCTATATATATATATATATATATATATATATATATATATATATATATATATATATAGAAATGAGATCAAGGGAGTTGGTGGTGGATTGGGAAGTTGGTGAGTTTTGTTGTTGGCCATTGATTTGGGTTGGATGGATGACTTATATTTAATAAAAAAGGAATGGTGGTACGCCTGATTGACAAGCGTACTTGACAGCAGCAGGCGACAACAGGTAAAGGAGCAACAACAGCATGCAATCACACCATTTCTATCACTAAAACTCACTCCCTCACTATCAATCACTCCATTTCTCTCTCAATAAAATTCATCCCCTAAAATTTGAAATTCATCCCCTAATTTATACTATCATTCAAAATAACTAAACCCTAATTCCTAATTTGCTCCACATGAATCTCCACGCTCCAATGGTGCTTTTTCTCGAATATTCATGCGATGATCATATGCTCGAAAATTTGCAATCAAAAATTTCCGATGATCATGTAGGAGGTAAGATGAGTATATATATATTGGCATCTTGCATTTTGTATTCCATTTTTGTTTTTGATTTGTTAATTTGAAGAGTCACATAGTTACAATGTGATAGTCACACTCTATATGATGGAAAGTCACATGTCGCTGAGTACAGTTTTTGATACGTGGGTTATTATGATGTCATTAGATGTTTTTCCCGATCTGTGTTGTTGATGTTTTCATTCCAAATATTTAGTCAATATTGCATTTTAGCCAAATTAATACTTTTAATCCAAATATTTTGGTGTTATTGTTGTGTTTATTACTTTAATCCAAATATTGCATTTAAGCCAAATTAATACTTTTAATCCAAATATTTATTAAGCCAAATTAATACTTTTTGTGTTGGTTCCCTGTAGTTGTATTATGTTGAAGTTGCTTTATTATTCCAAATATCTGTGTTGGTTACTTTATTATTGTTATGTTTATTAATGTTGTTTCTTTTGTTGAGTATTGCATTTTGGTTTTTTGTACTTGTAGTTCTTATATTTTTTGGGTGTTAATCTTTAACAATCATGCTGTTATATGAGCGAAGTCACAGTTGTTGTTGTGGAAAGTCATAGTCATGAGCACGCAGTTATATGGGCAAAGTCATAGTCGTTGTTTTTCAAAGTCACAGTCGTTGTTGAGAAAAGTCACATTTCATTAAGGTCAGAAATGAATGCGTGAGTTGCAAGATTCATAATTTTTAGGGTGTAATATAAGGTTTCATTTTTTTGTTCCAACCTCTGATATTTGCATCTTTGTTCACCTATATGTCTGTTGAAGACACAGTGAATGTGCCTTACGTATGGCAGAAGTTCGCGGACATCGACGGAGCATTCCAGTTTTATCAATCTTACGCATGTTCCTTTGGTTTTGAAGCGAAGAGGTACACGACAAATAGATCTTATGATGGTTCGAATAAGAAGAAATTGTTGGCTTGTAATAAGAAGGGCAAAACAGCTAACCAGAGCATGGTGAAGTTGTGGAGCACGGAAGAGGAGGGGCAAGAGTCAGTGGGATCGTATGAACCCAAAAGATATACGAAGGCGATAAGGACAAAATGTGGCGCAAGGATTAGGTTCTGTGCGATGATCGGTGGGTTCCTTATTGATGAGTTCATCGAGGAACACAACCACGAACTTGTGATGGTCAACGACAGAGAGTTTCAAAAGTCATCTCGAAGTCTCTCAAGATATCACAAGGAGATGATCGTTTGTAACTCGAGGGTGTGTAACGTTTGTGAATAATGTCTTTAGTGACAGTTAACCGTGCGTGATTAATATAGTTGCAATCTGTGTGTGCAGCTGAAGATTGGGGCGACTCGAACATACAGGATGTGCAAAGAGATGTCGGGCGGATTTCGGAACATCGGTGCATCGTTGGTTGATTTCAAGAACTAGGGTAGGGACGTCAAGTGCTTCGTTCACGAGCAGGATGGTCATTTGTTCGTAGACCGGTTCAAGAGCTTGAGGGACAGTCAGGAGGATTTTTACTTTGACTACGATGTCGATGCGGACGGAAGCTTACGCAGGGTCATTTGGGCGGATGGTGCAGCGCGAAGGAACTACGCGGCATTCAGGGATGCAGTTTCGTTTGACCCAACCTACGGAACCAACATGTATTAAATGGTGTTCACACCGTTCACCGGCATGGACAACCACAAACGATCTGTCGCGTTCTGCGGGGCGTTGCTATTAAAGAAGGACTACGAGTCATTATCTGGGTCCTCTCCCGCTTTCTGGAAGCCATATGGGTGGGAAGGAACCGTGTTATATCATGACAGACCAGGATCCCGGGATTTTAAAAGCGTTCCCAAAAATATTCAAAGCAGCGCACCAACGGTGCTGCACGTGGCACATCATGAACAAGGTCTCAACGAAGTATGGCAGATCAAGAAAGGAGGCCTCGAAATTCGTAAAAGACCTCAACACTATTATTTGGGACGATGACATCGAGGCATCGGAGTTCGACGATAGGTGGGGCGGATTATGATCGACCATGATGCTGTGGGGATCGAATGGTTCGAATATGTGTATGGCATCAGGAGCAAATGGGTCGCCGCACATTGTAGGGAGCTGAGGATATCCGGAATTATGATTACAATGCAAAGATCAGAGAGTGAGAACAACTTCTTCAAAAAGTTTGAAGACAACAAAGGTACGTTGGTCCAGTTCTGGATGCATTTCGTAAGTGCGATGGACCAACAGAGGCATATGCAGAAGAGGCTAGACAACGATAACCGGCAGACATATCCCAAAACTGGAACGACGAATCTGATGGAGACCCACGCGGCAATGGTGTACACGCACGTGGCGTTTGCACACTTTAGGAAGAGGTCAAGTTTTCGCTGTACACGTGCAGCGTTCGTGGGTATCAGGAGAAGGACGGGATTGAAGCGACAACAGTTACGGACTCCATCCGGGACCGCAACTACATTGTTGAATACAATCCAGGTAGTCTGATATTGGCATAGCTTTTAGAAAGTCACTGTCCACGTTGTGCACTCCCATAGTCTGAATGTGACTATATAACCTAAACGGTGTGACTCTAAAATGCGATGAGTGTGACTATACAACGTGATGAGTCTGAATGCACAACATAATGAGTTTTAACTACGATTCAATGAGTGTGACTATACAAAATAAAGGGTGTGACTCTGCAATGCGGTGCGTGTGGTTATACATCGTAATGCGTTTGATTCTGCAACATAAGGACTGTGACTATACAGGATAATGGGTGTGACTATACCACGTAAAGGGTGTGACTATACCCTTTAGAAAGTCACATTCTCTACGTTGTGTAGTTACTGTCCGTATGGTTGAGAGTCGCACTCTTTATGTGTTTAATGTACTCGTTGGTACCTGTGAGGTCAAGTGTACTTGCAGGAAGTTCGGTCGGTATGGAATTCTTTGCAGGCACACCATTTGGATATATTCTTCTAAAGGACGGGAGACGATCCCGGAATAGTACGTGATTTGTAGATGGACAAAGGATGCTCTACGTAATGTTAATGCATGTCCCCTGACAGAGAGTCGCCTAAGCGATGAGAAGGTTGTTACAGTCACGAGACTGTTTTCGGAGTTCTATGAGATCGTTAGTCATGTCAGTAGAATGGGTAAGAATGACGTTAGCAGCTTAGCTGACATCATTCGCAACTTCAGATCCGATGTGGCGCCCTATGCTAGTCCTTGTAGCAAGACGCAAGAAATAGAGGAGATCCTTGGTTGTACGAGCGCATTTGAAATAGCGGTATTGCCCCCGAAGAAAGCCAAGAACAAGGGCAGTGGGAAGCGAATGCTGTCTTCTAAGGCAAAGGCTTCTGCAATTGTTGTGAAGCCTAAACGATTGTGCAACAACTGCAAGAGGATGGGGCACCATGACAAGTGGAACTGCCCCAACCGGCCATTCGCCGAGGGCCCACCTATTGCTGACTTGTCTGTCGATGTTGAGGAGGAGGACGTGGTAGAGGTTGCCGAGGATTATTTGTGAATATCCTCTGTTGTGGAGAAATAATTTTTGGAAACATAAAGATTGTCGACGTTTGAAATGGTAAAGGTCCGTGATAGTGTTTTCCCCTATTGCGGACCTCAATCATTTCTAATATGGCGTAGTCGTAAATCATGGGGCAAAATTGTTTTGGGTTGATTGGCTGTAAAAATACATTGAAATTGCAAGCCTATCAATTGTTTTTGGAATGCATTATCTTTCGCTACAAATACAGCTATATAAGAACATTATGCCCTTAATCTTTGTAAAGAATGTCAGATTTTGTTTGTCATGAAATAAGTGAGTGTGATTGTGCAACGTAAAGAGTGTGACTCTACAATAGACAGAGTGTGATTCTACAACAATGGGAGCGTGGTTATACTAATTGTATGAGTGTGATTGTACAACGTAATGAGTGTGACTCCACAATAATTAGAGTGTGATTCTACAACAAGGGGAGCGTGGTTATACTAATTGTATGAGTATGATTGTACACGACACTGACTGTGATCCTACAATATACTCAGTGTGGCTATACAGTATGTTGAGTGTGACTATACAACTTATTTGCGATGCTCATAACATAGCGATGGAAATAGTGAAATGGCGATGGAAATATTTGTACATTAGAAAAAGTCCATCTTTTACACAACACATAATACTTGAAATATAAAAACATTCTGCGACACAGTACTTGAAACATAAAAACATTCTACGACATAATGGGTTGTACTAGGAAAACAGTCATAATGGGTTGTACTAGGAAAACCTTTAAACACATAAAAACATCCATTACATATCATATTTTTTTGGCTACATCTTAACCCATACCTACTTAACCCTCGTATTTTTTAAGTATCTTTTTCAAGTTGGCCAAATCACGTCGGAACCCTTTCCTAGTGCGGAAACACTCAAGAGACCTTTTCATCAAGAATTGGACGTAGTCGTCCAGTTCGGCCTCCTTCTCTGTATCGCCCATGGATGCCAGAAAGTTCCTTGCGTCTATGGCAGTGGCGACTAGTTGCATGGCTGTTAATTCATTGGATCTAGTGGCATCCAATAAACCATCGTACTCCTCGATCAAACTCCTTACTTTTATTTAGGTTGAAGATGAATTATGGGTTAAAGAGGTGAAGATGAAAGTAGGGGGTAAAAATGGGGTTTGTATTTAAAGGGGGGAGGGTGGAGAGCCGTGTAAATTTAATTGGTAGTAGTAGAGAGGGTTGAAAATTTAATTGGTTAGGTGGGGGAGGGGGGGGGGGTCTACCTGCCTAAATTAATTAGGGTTAGAAGAGTGAGGTGAACGTTTTGGGTTCTCAATGTGCATTGAGACTCACAAACATCCCTTCCAGGCACGCACTTGATATGTATCGTTTATTTGTCGTTGACATCGGTTTGAACAATCAATATTTTTGTGAAATAATCTGATAATTTACAGTGCATGTGTTTTGTTCTGCATAATCTCACCTAGTACAAAATCCAAAGACGTAATTTTTTTTTGTGTTTTGTGTATCTGGCGAATTAAATTGTACTTTTTTACGAATCATATAAAGTGAACAAAAATGAATTGTCATATATTTAGGGTTACTTTGTTTAATTAGTTAGTGAATTGTGGTTGTCAGTCATGACTCCGCATGAATTTGGATGTGATTATGATTTAGAAGTGGCGTGATTGTATCACATCAAGCATGTGACTCTGATAATCAAAAGTGGAGTTGTCATTCATCCGATACTCAAAAGATACTCTGACATGAGATTTTTCGATATTACCAAAACTTTTTTTAGTTCACCACATATTCACGCCTTACGGTGCGTCGAGGTCTTACCTCCCAAGATTTTTCCTATCTTACACCTACCCTCGAGGTCTTTCCATATGGTCAGCGCGTCCGTTATAAAAGCGTGAACTTTCTGCAACACGTACCCACGAGCCTTATTCATGTCAGCAAGGACGAGGGATGCTGCAACCTCGAACGACAAATAACGCCTCCCGACCTTGGACCCAATATCATCGTGGCTAAACGGTGCACCATCGTACAAGGACATGTGCATCAAGCGGAAAATGCTGGATTCCGTGTCGTTCTTCCGGGTGCTCTGCCATTCCAAATTTACCTGGCGATGCGTAAACTTCGACAGGTGAACGCCCTTAATTAGTGCCTTGTCATCCATGTAGTCGGCAACTGCGTACGACTGTTGCAATATTAGGTAACAGAAAACGTCAACACTTACGGAAGCAGTAGAATAATTGACGCGGTAAAATAAAGCATACTCGTGCAACTTACTATTTTGCTTGACACCTAGAACATCTATGACCCTGGGGCGTGTGTCTGGTGATCAAGGATATTAACGGTTCTTTCTCTAAAGTTGATGCGGATGCACGCGTAGTGCCCCCTAGTACGTACTTGGACAAACAGCAGTTCGGCATTCAAGTCGAATGTTCCGTTGCAGTCTCGAACAAATCTGTCCCACGCTGCGTACATACCGTCATAGTCTTCGTCCGCGGGGGTACTTGAGTCGGGTTGTTCCAGTATACGGGCCAATGAGTCCTAAGGGGGGTGAATATTAGTTGTCATAAGTGACAGGGTATATACGAGACTGGGCTATATCATGTGTGTGGCTGCACACCACAAAAGTGTGTGATTGTACAAACTAAGCTGTGTGACTTTGCAGCGTACAGCCTGTGACTATACACGATAAAGTGTATGATTGTACATTCTAAGCTGTCTGACTATGCAACTTACATCATCTGACTTTACACCTTAAAGTGTGCGACTGTGCAAAGTGAAGTCTGCGATTATGCCTTACTATTACACAGACTTTACATCAACCAATTAATGTGTATGAACTCATTTGTACTATTTAATGTAATAGGTAGGGGCATACCATGTGCCGAATTCCGAACCATGCCATCGTTGCTCCAGTTGGGGA
This sequence comes from Agrostemma githago, assembly GCA_958450325.1. NCBI lineage: Eukaryota > Viridiplantae > Streptophyta > Magnoliopsida > Caryophyllales > Caryophyllaceae > Agrostemma > Agrostemma githago. The sequence continues at coordinate 57,693,158 of OY288245.1, read as the reverse complement.
GGATAACCCACGCCTTTTGTCGTCTGCTTCCAACCAGTTCATCAGGTGCGACCAACACTCCAGCACTGCTTTGCTCATGCTACCTCCGGACAAGAGTGTTCGAATGTCACGCCTCTCCAGCTGTGCATGAGCGCTGTATGATGGTAAGGATTCGTCACGTCCCTAGCCAACAATAAAACACCGACTAACCTAGTGGGTAGCTAGGGCAAGTCGGGATCGTATCCACGAGGACGGTATATCAAGGTTTAGACTAGGTCTACCTACAACGAGACTAGATTACCAAACAAACACGGAGAAGCGATGTAAGGAAAACTATGATGGAGGAGAAGAAATAGCTAGACTAATGATGAACTAACTATGAGAACTAACTAAACAATGAAACTATAGAAATGATGACTAACTAAGGCGAACTCAAATATGGAAAGAAGTGGGGTAGGTCGGGTTCATAGGAGTAGAAGGGTAATTGGGGTGATCAAGGGTATAGGTGTCTCCTAGTTACTAGAGTCGGTCAGGGCTCTCGCAACTTAGACCAATGTCAAGGTGGGTCCGGGCTCTCGCAACTTAGACCCTAGTCCGCGCTCTCGCGACTAAACTATTCTCACCATTTCCACAAAATAAGCAATCAATGAGAAGATGAACACAAGTATGGGAAGCATGGCCACTACAACTCACACAAGCATATCAACAAACACATAGAGTGCCTACAATGTGACTAACAACAAAGATGTAACCTTTTCCCCTTAATCAACCCTAATCATCCATAATCTACCCCTAATCCCCCTACTAACCCCACAAGTAATCTACTCACTCATTATCAATGAAGAACTAACAATAATAAGAGAAAACAATGTCACAAAACAAGCATCCATTATCATTAACAAGAACAATAGCAATCACAATAACAATAAGAAAGAAACTTGAATAAATAACAAAGACTAAGGATGAAAAGATTATACCAACAATAGGATGAAGAAAAGATGAAAACTTGTATTAATGAGAAACCCAAATACAATCCCAAGGTTGTCAATCTTGGAACAATCTTCAAAAATCCCTTAATCCAAGACTAATTACAATGATTAACTAAGAATTAAAGAGAGAATTAAACTAATGAGAGTAGTAATAATCTAGGGTTTTGAATGTTAATGGAGGCTTAAACTAGTCTAGGGTAAGATAAGATGTCTTAATATTACAAGAAGGGAGTATATATATGGGTACAAGAATGAAGGAGAAGAAAGAAAAGATGCGCGGCTGCCAGCTCTTCGTCCCGACCGGGACAGGATAATCCCGACCGGGACGGCCCTGTCATCCCGATCGGGACGGGTTGGTCCCGACCGGGATGGGCTCACAGTGGCACCTTCCAAAGCGCACCTCATCCCGAACGGGATGAGGCCATCCCGAACGGGATGGGTCTTGTAGGCCTCCCTTAACAGCTCTTTGGTCCTTCCTTGGTTCTCGTGGGCTTCCCATCGATTCTCGGGACTCGAGATCGGGTCTCGGAGACTCGGGATTGGGTCTCAAGGTCTCGGGGTCGATTCCAAGGCATCGAGTCATCGTTCCTTCACTCCGTTGGCTCCAAAATGTGTATGTATAGAGTCGGAATCGCTCCAACTCTTCCAAATCGGTCTCGGGAACCTGAAACGAACTAAAGGAAGCATAAGAAGCCTATAAATCGCTCCCAAGGAGCGATTCCACAAGGAAAATGGGACCAAAACACATGCAAATAAGCACTACAAACTACACTTATCAACTCCCCCACACTTAACCCTTACTCGCCCTCGAGTAAGCACATACTAACTACTAAACTAGCCGAATGGGTATTAGCGCACCCTACGCCCCTTCAAATCATGCGAGTACACTTAGAGGAAAATTACTTTCCGCAAGGCAAGTCGTGTCTTGCGACAAAACTGTGGATGCAGCCGGACACAAAACACACAAACAAACAAACACATAATCGGTTGCACCCAAAACAAAAGAAATACCGCTTCCCTCTAAAAGCGGTGAATGAAACTCCGGTTTAGGACTCGAGGTATATGACAACGTTTCCATGCTAGCAATACAAACCAAGGTGGACTAAACCCTAATAGCATGACGAAAAAGCAACAAAAACGTTGGTAACTTACCTAGGTCCTCCTAACTTTCTAAAAACGTACTACGGGACGATCGGCGGAGTGGAAAAGTGAGGAACCACGGTGTTAGTCGACACTGTAGGTAAGTGAGACCCCGCCCCCTTTAGCGTGAGCCAAGAGGGTCGTCCCGTGTCCAAAACCGACTAACTAGTCCAAGTAAAAAGGTGGAAATATCGCAAAATGAGGGAAGACCGACTAATGCCGCTATCATCCTTCCTCGAGACTCGGTCCTTTGGTAGGCTCTTCATGGCAAAAGTCGGAAAAAGGCTTATTTTTGTGGGGATTTCTTTTTGTGAGACGGGTTTTCTTTTGGCATTTTCTTTCTTTTTGACATATTTGCTTTGTTTTGCTATGTCATTCTTTTTTTCTTTTTTTTTTCTATTTTCTTTTTGGCTTTTGTGCCTTTTCTTTTTCTTCATTTCTTTTCTTTCTTTCATTTTTTTCTTTCTTTTCTTTTCTTTGCACTTTTTGGCAAGATTTGACTTTTTGGCATTTTCATTGTATAATAAGAAAGAGAGAATCAACAATTTGCAATTTATTGTGTGTATATGTGTAGAAGGTAGGGAAATGGGTAAGTCGGGACGGCGCCTTCTCTTCTAACCCACAAAAAGTGGAGAACTTGGATTAATCAAAACAATCCTAAACACGGTCACCTAGGGGACGAGACTCGGTAACCAAGGCCTTTTCACACCGTGGGTGGTCATAATGGTCAAAATGCAAATCCCGTAGTAAATCCCTAGTAAGCTAGGTGGACTCAAGGTAAAGGACCAATGAAATCATTGATTTAGGGTCATTCTACTTGATTAAAGTCCAAGACTCAATTTACACTACTAGGAAGGGAAAGTACACACTCACACACTAGCCTCTAAACCGGGTTTTCGAAAACGGTTTACATGCACGACACACAACACAACACAACACAAAATTAAAGATATGATGAAAACGAAAGAAAAAGAAACAAAGGAAACAAAAACAAAACATAACAAAACAAACATACAACAAACACCACCCCGATATTCCATACAAGTCACCAAATCATCCACCAATATGCACAAAGCTCCACCCGAGCACACAACATCACAATCTCCTCCAAACTCCACAGGAGACAAAGAAGAAAAAGGGATAAGATGTTATCGGAAGTCTTTAGAGCTTTCCAAAGTCATCGGCGATTAAAGCAACCTATAAAGGATAAAAGGGAGGCAAACACGCACAACAACACAAATATACAACACAAAGACAAAAAAGGAAAACACACAAAAGAAAATCTTTTTGGTTTTTGTGAAAAAAATTCGAATTTTTAGGATTTTTTAAAGATTTTTCGAAAAAAGGAAAAATAAAACTAACTACGATAGAATATCGCTCCCCCAAACTTAAACCGAGCAATGTCCTCATATGCTCAATCGTAGTGTGCGGAGAGACACGAAAGAAAAGGAAAACAAACTACGGAAAAATAAGGCTAAAAATCAAAGAATAAGGTGAAGAAAACGGTAGAAGGCGTCCGGCCGGGGTGTAGTCAATTCACCATGGGCCGAGACAAGAAAAGATATGGAAGGGGGAAGAAATAAAAAGAAAGAAATAAAAGGAAATGGGAGGGGTGGGCTAGGTGTAATCAAGTCACCTAGCCCGGATTCCGTCCAAATCCGACTAACTCCTAAAAAGGGGTGAAAATCTTGTAAATTGGACTAATCGATTGACTCTCGACGTAATCACGTCGTCGGGAGTCGGGAGAAACCATACTACGGCCTCGAAGGCCACTAAGATCCCATGACTCGAGGGAAGGGGGCAAACAATGAAAAACAAGCGATAAAAAGACGGGAAAGTAAGGATAGTTACCCAAACCGAGCAGCTAGTAACTCACTTGCTCCATCGTCTTGATGATCATTAGAGGCTCGTCGCTTGTCTTCTCGGTTGCCATCTCGCTTCACACTCAAGAAGGACTTACGGTCGGGGTAGTAATGGTGTGAGGGGCTGGTATTTGATGTGAGAGTCGGTGTAAAGTAAACAGGAAATGGAGTGAGGTCATGACAATGAAGTACATGGGGCATATGATAAGGCTAGGATAGCTAGGGAGGTTGGCAGGGGGCATAAAACGGTTGGGTGGACTCGATTTGCGAAGAAGAATCACAAAGGGGGAGCAGAGGACCATCCCGGTCGGGAAGATTGATCCCGATTGGGTTACCTCACCCGTCCCGGTCGGGACGCCCTCATCCCGGTCGGGACGGACTCACAGCAAGCTCGAAATCTGGTGCACCCATCCCGATCGGGACGGCACCCTTCCCGGTCGGGATGCCTTACCCTTCCCGGTCGGGACGCCTCATCCCGGCCGGGATGGGCCTTCTTCAACTTCCACAATCCCAAAAGCTCGCTCTAAGCTTCAAAAACCCGATCCTCGTGCTTACAACCCAAGGTATATCATAGCCTTTCTTCTCTAGGAGCATTCTCACTTCACCTATCAAGCAATACTCAAACACACATCAAACTCTCTCCTTCACAACGCTCATCAATCAATCCAAATAACAAGAATTCACAAAAATCCAACTAACTACAAGAAAGGGATATATACAATGAGACGGTTCTTGTGGAACTCCGTCAAACCAAGATGGTGCTCTTTTCATTCTTTTTCAACAACCTCCAAACCGATTCCATCTCCATCAAGGGCACGTAAGAACAAGTCGAAGGCCCTAGAGAAGTCTTCAATCAAGCTCGAGATATAACCGACCACATCCCGAGGCTCTTCAAGGCCTTGCCTCGACGTTTCCGGGGCATCCCTATCTACTAAGTTCAATGGCTTGAACTTGTACTTTTGATCCTTCGGGATATACCCGAACGTCCACCGGTTCTCATGCGGCCCCAAAGGAGGCTCGTCTTCTTCCTTGTCATTGCACTTGTCATCCAACCCATGATGTGGGCTCTCATCCTCCTCACTCTCGGAGTCATCATCCTCAAGTACATAAGAGTACTTCTTTAAGCTTTGTCCCGAATCATCCCCTCGATCGACGTCTTCCGTGGCATGGATCACATTACACGTTGATAAGTGTAGTTTGTAATGCCTATTTGTTGTGTTTTGGTCCCTTTTTCCTTGTGGAATCGCTCCTTTGGAGCGATTCATGGGCTTCTTATGCTTCCTTTAGTTCGTTTCAAGTTCCCGAGACCAATTTGTAAGAGTTGGAGCGCTTCCGACTTAATACATACACATTTTGGAGCCAACGAGATAAAGGAACGATGACTCGAGGCCTTGGAATCGACCCCGAGACCTTGGGACCCAATCCCGAGCCTCCGAGACCCGATCCCGAGTCCCGAGAATCGGTGGGAAGCCCACGAGAGGCAAGGAAGGACCAAAGAGCATTTAAGGAAGGCATACAAGGCCCATCCCGTTAGGGATGGCCTCATCCCGTTCGGGATGGGGTGCTACATTAGGATGGCTGCTGTGAGCCCATCCCGGTCGGGATGAACCCGTCCCGATCGGGATGACAGAGCCGTCCCGATCGGGATGATCCGTCCCGGTCGGGAGCGCGATGCTGCTGCACGACTCTTTTTCTTTCTTCTCCTTCACTCTTGTACCCATATATATACTCCCTTCTTGTAATTTTAAGACATCGGATGTTACCCTAGATTAGTTTAAGCCTCCAAAACCCTAGATTTACTCTCACTCATTAGTTCTAATATCTCTTTAATCCTTAGTTAATTATTGTAATTAGTCTTGGATTAAGGGATTCTTGAAGATTGTTCCAAGCTTGACAACCTTGGGATTGTATTTGGGTTTCTCATTAATGCAAGTTTTCATCTTTTTCATCATATTATTGTTGGTATAATCTTCTCTACTCTAATCCTTGTTTATTTAATCTAGTTTCAATCCTTTTATATTGTTATTGTTATTGTTCTCATTGTTCATAATGGATGTTTGGTTTGTGAGTTTGTTTTCTCTTATGATTGTTAGTTTCTCATTGATTATGAGTGAGTAGTTTTCTTGTGGGGTTAGTAGGGGGATTAGGGGTAGATTATGGATGATTAGGGTTGATTAAGGGGAAAAGGTTACATCTTTGTTGTTAGTCACATTGTGAGCACTCTATGTGTTTGTTGATATGCTTGTGTGAGTTGTAGTGGCCATGCTTCCCATACTTGTGTTCATCTTCTCATTGATTGCCTATTTTGTGGAAATGTTGAGAATAGTCATAGTCACGAGAGTGCCGACTAGGGTCTAAGTTGCGAGAGCCCGGACCCACCTTGACATCGGTCTAAGTTGCGAGAGCCCGGACCGACTCTAGCAATTAGGAGACTCCTATACTCTTGATCACCCCAATTACCCTTCTACTCCTATGAACCCGACCTACCCCACTTCTCTTCCATATTTGATTCAACTCCTAAGTTAGTCATAGTTTACTCTAGTTTATTTGTTAGTTCGATTATTAGCTTAGTCTTACCTCTCCTCCATCATTAGTTTTCCTTCTATTGCATTCTTTGTGTTCGTTTGGTAATCTAGTCCCGTTGTAGGCCAACCTAGTCTAAACTTTGATATACCGTCCTCGTGGATACGATCCCGACTTACCCTAGCTACTCACTAGGTTAGTCGGTGTTATATTGATTGGCTAGGGACGTGACGAATCCCTACCATCACACGTCTCGGTCATAGGCGAAGTGTTGCCTTGGAGGTCGAACACTAACTCTTCGTCGCCTAGTTGAAAGGTGATCCTACCCTTCTTCACATCGATCACGGCACCGGCGGTGTGTAAAAATGGGCGTCCAAGGATGATGGGAGTGTTAGCATCCTCCGGCATGTCAACCACAATGAAGTCGACCGGAATGAAGAACTTCCCTATTTGTACCGGCACATCCTCTAACATTCCCAATGGTCGGTTAAGAGACTTATCGGCCATTTGGAGTGTAATGGACGTACACTTCAACTCCGTCATCCCTAATCGCTCACAAATGGTGTAGGGAATAATGCTGACACTCGCACCCAAATCACACATAGCTCTCTCGATCTTGTAATTGCCGATGGTGCATAGGATAGAGAAACTACCCGGGTCCTTCAACTTCGGAAGCGTGGAACCTTGAATAAGCTCGCTCACCACCCTAGTGAACGCTACCGTCTCTTCCTTGTCGATGGACCTCTTCCTAGCCAATATTTCTTTCATGAATTTTCCATATGCCGGGATTTGGGTAAGTAACTCGGTGAATGGGACATTCACATCCAATTTCTTCACAATACTAAGGAACTTGTCGTATTGAGTGTCCACCTTAGTCTTCATTTGCCTTGATGGGTAAGGCAACTTGATTTGGTACTTGTTTTGATCATTAAGGGTGGACTCTTCAAAGGACACTTTCGTTTTTCCCTTGTCTTTCTCTTGAAGAGGGGGAGGGTTGTCTTCTTGGGGTTTTTCAACTTCCCATAAAACTTGCTCCTCAATTGGATTTTCATAGCTTGCATCGTCTTGAGAGGAGGGTATGACTTCTTGTCTTGGTTCTTGCTCACTAGGGGAAAAAGGGGGTTCATAGGACGTACCACTCCTCGTAGTAATAGCATTTACATGCTCAAATTTTGGTGTTTCGCCTTGAGGAGGTAGTTGCCCCTTTTGTCTTGTAGAGATCTCCGAAGCAAGTTGAGATATTCGGGTTTCCATCGACTTCGCATGAGCATCTCTTGCTTGGTTGTCCTTTTGAATGTAAGCAAAGAACTCTTGTTGATTTCTTGCCATTTCTTGATTACTCCTATGCATATCCATCATATGCTTTGTACGTCGAAATCCCGTGGTGGAGATGATGGATTATGTGGAGTATCGGTGAGGGCTAACGGAGTACCATAGTCATGAATAGGAGACCGACTCCTAGGCTTGCTTTGTTGTTGATGACTTTGATTTGCTTGTTGTTGTTGATGGTTCCCTTGGAACCCATGAGAATTGCATTGATTAAGGCCTTGATTGTGGTTTTGTTGTTGTTGGAAGCCTTGGTTTCCTTAGAAACCGCCTTGATTGAAGTTCCCTTGTTGGAACCCTTTATTGTTGTTGTGAAAGGTACCTTGGTTATTTTGCTTGAAGTTGTTGAAGGGTCTTGGATTACCCATATAACATTGGGAACCTTGGTTGTTGTCCCTTAAAGGAGGTGGAACATAGGGATGATGTTGTTGTTGATGTTGAAAGGCTTGTTGTTGAGGGACTTGATTGGAAGCTTGGTATTGATTAGAGTAGGAGGCACCTTGCTTGAACGCTTGAAAGGCGTTCACTTGCTCAATACTCCCTCTATAATTCATAGGGTCATGACCAACGATTCCACAAGTATCACACATCCAAAAATAAGGCAAAGGAGGTGCAAACTCCAAAGCATTAACATCATGGATCGAGTGTTGGTTGAAGGAACTAGAGCCTTGAACTTGGTTGAGGTGGCTTTGGATCTTCTTGTGTATGGTCTCCATGTGAGTTCTTAGTTGAGCCCCAAGATCAATGCTCAATTGTGTAATGGCATCAACCTCATGCCTACCTCCCCGATTTGCCTTCCTAGGCCTTGAGTATTGTGAATTATGCACTGCCATCTCTTCAATCCTTGACCAAGTTTGGTCATCCTCCACTTCGGTAAACCTACCGTTAGATCCCATGTTGAGTATGGCCCTCGAGTCTTCATATAACCCGTTCCAAAATTGTTGTACGAGAAACCATTGTGATAAGCCATGGTGTGGACAAGAACAGATCAAGGCTTTGAATCTCTCCCATGATTCATAGAGGCTTTCATCATCACGTTGTTGGAAACCCGTGATGGAAGCTCTCAATAGATTTGTCTTCTCCGGGGTATAGAATTGTTGGTAGAAGGCTAAGGCTAGCTTCTTCCAAGTGTCAATGTCAAGTCTTGCTTTGTCCAACCCCTTGAACCATTGTTTCGCTTTACCAATAAGAGAGAAAGGAAATAATACCCACCGAATTTGGTCTTGAGTTATTCCCGTTTGCGAAATAGCGTCACAATAATCCAAAAAGGTTTCCATGTGTTGATGAGGATTTTCGGTTGGTAACCCACTAAATTGACTTCTTTCGACAAATTAGATAAATTGCGTTTTCGCCACAAAATTCCCGGTATATGCCTCCGGTAAAGTGGATGGACCCGGCAAAACGTCTTCCGTGAAGGTTGAGTGAGAAGAAAACTTAGGCATGATTGGATATAAGGGAGAAGATGGTGGTGTAGACGGTGTTGATGAAGATGAAGAGGGGGAACTAGGAGAAGAAGAATCACCAAAAGGATTTACGAAATTCCCTTCGGCCGTCTCTCGATGTGGATTGTTCAAGTCGGCTCCTTGGGCTTGCCCTTGATGAGTATTGCTTGCACTCGGTTGAGAGATCCTAACCCGATTAATCGTCCGTTGGCGAAAGGCTCGAAAGAGTCTCTCCGGCTCTGGATTAAAAAAATAGAAGTCGCCTCCCCTCCTAGGCATACACTACACACTAGAACAAACGTGAGAACACCTAGGGCTTTGTGGGCACTAGGCAACGACAATAAACAAACACAACTAGAGACAAAGAGAAAAAGAAGAAATAAAGCTAAGGAAAGAAGAAAAATCTAAAGATTATTCACAAGAGAAGATGAGAGAACACAAAGAAGGGTAACTAAGTCTAGAAATAAGCAAACTACGTCTAAACAATGCACCGTCCCCGGCAACGGCGCCAAATTGATGGTAAGGATTCGTCACGTCCCTAGCCAACAATAAAACACCGACTAACCTAGTAGGTAGCTAGGGCAAGTCGGGATCGTATCCACGAGGACGGTATATCAAGGTTTAGACTAGGTCTACCTATAACGAGACTAGATTACCAAACAAACACGGAGAAGCGATGTAAGGAAAACTATGATGGAGGAGAAGAGATAGCTAGACTAATGATGAACTAACTATGAGAACTAACTAAACAATGAAACTATAGAAATGATGACTAACTAAGGCGAACTCAAATATGGAAAGAAGTGGGGTAGGTCGGGTTCGTAGGAGTAGAAGGGTAATTGGGGTGATCAAGGGTATAGGTGTCTCCTAGTTACTAGAGTCGGTCCGTGCTCTCGCAACTTAGACCGATGTCACGGTGGGTCCGGGCTCTCGCAACGTAGACCCTAGTGCGCGCTCTCGCGACTAAAATATTCTCAACATTTCCACAAAATAAGCAATCAATGAGAAGATGAACACAAGTATGGGAAGCATGGCCACTACAACTCACACAAGCATATCAACAAACACATAGAGTGCCTACAATGTGACTAACAACAAAGATGTAACCTTTTCCCCTTAATCAACCCTAATCATCCATAATCTACCCCTAACCCCACAATTAATCTACTCACTCATTATCAATGAAGAACTAACAATAATAAGAGAAAACAATGTCACAAAACAAGCATCCATTATCATTAACAAGAACAATAGCAATCACAATAACAATAAGAAAGAAACTTGAATAAATAACAAAGACTAAGGATGAAAAGATTATACCAACAATAGGATGAAGAAAAGATGAAAACTTGTATTAATGAGAAACCCAAGTACAATCCCAAGGTTGTCAATCTTGGAACAATCTTCAAGAATCCCTTAATCCAAGACTAATTACAATGATTAACTAAGGATTAAAGAGAGAATTAAACTAATGAGAGTAGTACTAATCTAGGGTTTTGAATGTTAATGGAGGCTTAAACTAGTCTAGGGTAAGATAAGATGTCTTAATATTACAAGAAGGGAGTATATATATGGGTACAAGAATGAAGGAGAAGAAAGAAAAGATGCGCGATTGCCAGCTCTTCGTCCCAACCGGGACGGGATCATCCCGACCGGGACGGCCCTGTCATCCCGATCGGGACGGGTTGGTCCCGACCGGGATGGGCTCACAGTGGCACCTTCCAAGGCGCACCTCATCCCGAACGGGATGAGGCCATCCCGAACGGGATGAGGCCATCCCGAACGGGATGGGTCTTGTAGGCCTCCCTTAAGAGCTCTTTGGTCCTTCCTTGGTTCTCGTGGGCTTCCCATCGATTATCGAGACTCGGGATCGGGTCTCGGAGGCTCGGGATTGGGTCCCAAGGTCTCGGGGTCGATTCCAAGGCATCGAGTCATCGTTCCTTCACTCCGTTGGCTCCAAAATGTGTATGTATAGAGTCGGAATCGCTGCAACTCTTCCAAATCGGTCTCGGGAACCTGAAACGAACTAAAGGAAGCATAAGAAGCCCATAAATCGCTCCCAAGGAGCGATTCCACAAGGAAAATGGGACCAAAACACATGCAAATAAGCACTACAAACTACACTTATCACTGTACGACCCTAATTTTTCACTGCGGTATTTTACTGGTTAGAATGTGTAATATGCAACACGAACCAGTAATAAAAAAATGGTTACGTACCTTTCCTCGTACCCATTATAATCATGGAAGCAGTAGTCAGTGACGTGCTTTCGCAGGTGGAGTATCCTACGCGTTAGGGGCCGGTTCATGCGAAACAAGATCGACACGACAATGGTGTCGGGGTCCGGTTCCTCTCGGATTAAAGAGCAACTCAACCCATCCCCACCGCCCCGGGATCGAGACTTGATTGCTGACTGGCTTTTTTCTGGGACTGATCGATTGGGGTTTGGTTTCAGGCGTTTTCGGTGTCCCGTCTCGGATGCTTCCGTTGCTGGGTGGTTGCCTTCACAGGAGTTTTTTCATTTGCATGGGCGGACAACAGCGATTCCTTGTACTTCCCGAATGTTGATTCTTTCTTCGATACTGTTCACGTCGCTCATAATAAGGGTCACGGCAATCTCCGTCCTGCACATATTCATGGCCACCATTATCCCCAAAGAGCAGTTGAATGGGGACCCGGAGTACAACATCATGTGCATCATCAAGTACACTCCACAATCATTGGCGAAGTAGCCCACCCCCTGCCAAGATAAGGGAACGTTCACCATCCTAAATGCACGGACCCTCTTACCCTTCCCCACCCCTTGTTGTACCATGTACTCCCCCATTTTATCAGCCTACAAAACAAGTTGAACCAGGATCAGTTGTTGAACACACTCGTAGTCACAAAATTCATTTAATAGTCACATGTCGCGTAAAAAGGTCTGACCGCTATTCGAGCAATGCCACAGTAAGGCAACGTAGAAAAATCCTCATTGTACAACCTTTTGTCAACGTACTCTACTTGCTCCGGTTTGAAGTTTATGCAGGCGCAACTGTAGTGGCCCTCGTCACCCGATAAAATCGAGACGAACACCTGCAACCAATGCGTCAGGATTTTGCGCTGATAACAACTACTAACTAACATTATGTGCAGAATAATACCATGTCTGAGTCCAAAGCAAAGTCGGAGAACCTGTTTTGCATCCACTGGTCCCACACGTAAAATATTTGTTTGTCCAAATTTTATACCCTTGCCTCTTTTCGTCCACAATTCCAGCAGTGGCTCCTTCTCACATGCACTGATGTAAATACATGTAATTAGTGTGTGGTTGACATGTGTGACTATACATACTTTTGCGTGTGACTGTACAACATTTAGTATGTGACTGTACAGAGTATAGAATGTGATTATACACCCTAAAAGTGTGTGACTATACATCCTTTTGCGTGTGACTATACATCTTATAGCGTGCGATTATACACCCTAAAAGTGTGTGATTGTACAGCGTAAAGTGTGTGACTATACATCCTTTTATGTATGATTATACAGCTTATAGCGTGTGATTATGCATGGTAAAGTGTGCGACTGTGCAACATAAAGTGTGTGACTATGCACCTTCATCAAACTTTTGGGGGTGAATGTACCGTATGTCCAAGAGAGAAGTAATATTTATTTGTTACTCTTGGTGCGAACTTCTCGTAGTTCAGCTCGTTCAGTAGCCTACACCAACAGTCAATGATGTTATTTGTCACCTGCAGGCCAGGCTCGAGCGACTGCATGTCGTCCCTCGGTATACAGTCATAATCTGTGTACTCGACCAATCCTTCGCTGTAGATCAAACAAAGTCCCAATTAACACATGTATATAAAAAATGACATTAGCATCACAATTAATACGTATCCTAACGAATGAGGCATTGATCGGTCGAAGACGTAGTCGATTACATCCTTCCGCATGCTGACGATATCCCAGAAGATGACTATATTGGAGCACATGAATCCAGATACCACTATTTGCCCCCTCATTATAGACCCACAGTCCAATGTGCACCCCAAATTTTCTGGAATGCTACCCATGCACTCAAATGCTACGTCGGAGTGGAAAATGTACCGATGATGTAATGCTGGAGCAGTGTGCGTTTAAGTTCCCGCAGTCTCGCCTGTTTGTTGTTTATCATCTGTGACGACCTCCCCCGTCGCAGGCGTGGGGATAACAGCGTCCGCTACATCCCATCCTGCCTTGTGATGTTCCTTCTCAAGGCTAGAACTGACTCGTCCGTCCGCATTGTTTGGCGCCGGCTTCACGGTGACTGTCTCATCGGGCAGAGCCAGTATTACATTACGCGTCCCCTGGTTAGATGTCCCATCGGTGTGAACGATGGATGACAAGACAGATTCCGTGGCCAACTCGGCCATGGCCAACCATGCGTCCGCGGTCTCCCACCCCGCTTGACGCAGAGCTACCACTACCGTCGGACTCATACCAACTGAACCCTGCACACCGGAACCTATGTTGAGTTCTTCTGCCGCAACAGTCTCAGGATCTTCTTCCCCACATAAACCTGGTGTCATGAAGCCACCTTCAAAAGTACCCTCATCATTGTAACCTTCTGTACTCTCACCACACGCTCTCCAAGCTTTCTCAATATCTTCATCCAAGTATCCAGCATCACGCAAGTCATCCACAATTGTGCGTACCTGATTGAAGACATCAGTATTGCGTTGGTCCTCGCCCTCAATGACGGGGGCGTTCTGGGTAGTCTGCCTCAACTGGTCGACCAACGAAACAACTTCATCGGTGTACTGGAGGACAGCGAGATCCTCCCAGAATTGTTGAGAGTACGGGTTTTGGCTTGGAACTTCCAAGTTCCTCGTCACTATTTCTTTTACCTTGGAGGCAACCTCCTCACAGTACTTGAAAAAGGCTAGCGCACTCTTTCGGAACTTCATGAAAAACTCATGGTCGGCCTATAATTCAATTAAAGTCAAATCATTAGTGTAAAGCTCAATGGTGTAAAATCATGGTCGGCAACACATGGGTGTACAGGACATCAGTGTGACTACACAGCTTACTGAATGTGCCAAATATGTGTGACTATACAACACAATGAGTGTGATCCTACAACACAATGAGTGTGATCCTTCAACTGTATTATAAACATAGGTAGGCAGTCACAGTAAATGGTTTGCGAACAATTAATTGATGGTATAAAGAGTGGCTACGAGATAACTTACGTCAACGGCTCTGTCTTCCAGCTGATCGTCGCTCTCGATCCTCGTCGTTATTCTTTTGGGACTAGAGCGCTGGTTGTCAAAGGGCAGAGTTATAGCGGGGAAACCCTCGTTGCCTGTTACCCCACATGTACGTGGGTACGACACCTTCGAACGCAGCTGATTACCCATTGACCCTGTCTCCAGTTCCCCATCAAGATGATCGCTTATCCTCCGCGCATCCCAATGCCCGATAAACGGTATGTCGTATCTGCATGACTCGCTACGGAAATCATAGCCTTGGCAGTAGGCAATCATCAGGACTAGGATGCACCCCCGGAGGTAATTAGGGTGTGTACTGGAGTCACGCGTTTCCTTACCCGCCCGCACCAGATCTTGTAGCACAAAAGTACACCAGTCCTGTTCCCGATTTAACCCCACGTCCTCCACTGTGAACAACAGGCTGAGGTCGAGTGAGTTGTTCGTTGTAGGTGTGAGGAACGATGACAATGCGAGACATCGGTTACCATTAACTTTCTGTGCACGCTCCCTAATTTAATTGGCCCGCCGACTATCACCATGTCGAACTGCTTCCTCCATCTATTCTTTAACCCGATCACGTCAAGTGAGTCTGCCCCTTTCTGGTTTTTTGTTGGGATTACTTTTACTGGCTAAGGTTCAAAAGGTAGCTGGAAGCAGTCGTGCATGTCGTATTTTGACAGCATGAATGTCTCCCGGCGTGAGGCGCGGAAATATGGGACCCGTCAGAAAACGCACGGAGGAACATAAGCGCGTGGTCTAGGGGAACGATTCGAACTTCAACTCCAACAGCCCGCTGAACCCCACATCGCGTACCCTGCCAATCTGATCAGCGGTCAATTTCGAAATTACCTGGTACAACCGCTTGGGCCTACAATGAACATCCGGCTGACATTCATGCTCTCTTTCCACTACTGGTTGTTCCTGTTGTTGGTCCCTTTTCCTCTTACCCCCAGACCTGCGAGCGGTTGTTTCCAGCAGCGCACAACGACGCTGTCGGCCGCTGTATCAAATGTGACCTTCTTCTTCTTCTTTGCACTGCCTTCCTCGACAAATCCCCCAAATCCATCTTGGCAACGATGTGTCCCCCTGATGTATCCTTCACAATCTCCTTCTTACCTATTTTTTTTACACAACCACTATCTGTTTAACGTCTTTCTTCTTACCGGCGTTCGTTCGAACTTTTTTCTTCCCACCAGCCTTTTTGCTGCAATAACAACATGCGTAATGAGTGTGAATGTACAACTCATTATACATCTTCAACATCAAACGTGTGACTCTGCAACATACCGAGTGCGACTATACAACTTTATACGTGTGACTATACAACCTACTCTGTATGACTATTCAACTTTCAAACATTTTTCTTCCCACCAGCCTTTTAGTTGCAATACAATGAGTGTGACTGTACAACTGAGTATACAGCTTGAACTGTGTGATTCTACAACAAAATGACTGTGATTATATATTTTCAACTGTGTATTTAGACAACATAATACAACATCAAACGTGTGACTCTGCAACATAACGAGTGCGACTATTGATGAGACGCATTTTGTATGGTGTAAGATGATATAATTTGTGCTAGTTTTGTTGCTTGGAGAAGGTGTTTGAAGAGCTTTATTGTATATCTTATTTTCAACGGTGTTTATTTCGAGTTATGTGTTATTTTGAGATAATGTGTAACTTGTATTGGACTAGTGAAGTAAGGTGAAGTTGTGATGGTTGACATGGGCCAAGAGAAGCATAAGGAGTTGTATTTGATGGAAGAGTCAAGGCCCAAACACCATAGGTCAAGGCACGAGTCAAGCAAGAAAGCAAACACGGAAGAAAATGAAAGCCGCTTTAAGCGGCTGGATCCACTCTATGCGGATAGATCAGCCCGCCGAGAAGAATTGAGATGGGGGAGCCGCTACAAGTGGCTGACTCCGCTTATAGCGGCTGGACTGCACCATGTCTCTTCGGATTCTCTTATTTGATGTTACACTTGTTTTTATTACATGAACTTAGTACTTTATGAGGATTAAGAGACATTAGTTTTTAGTCTATCATTTTCCATTACTACTAGAACTCAACACACATTAGAGATTATTCATCATTTTTTTCCACATAGAATTTCGTATTTTCCATTGCTTTTTCTCAACATTCATGGAAGGCTAAATTCCCAATTCTTGGAATAGGAGATTGAAACCTTCAAACTAAGTTGATTGTAAGACTTTAATCTCTATTTTGTCTTTTGAATATCAAGTATTGTTTTATATAATTGTTTATTTGATTGTTAATTTATTTCTAGTTTGATCACCTAGAATTATTCTAATAATCAATTGCTAGTTTGGATAATAGAATCCGATTGTTCATGTTACCTAGATATTTGTAGCGATTATATTTCATCAATTTGTATGCCGATTCATCGTTGGTGATTTATAAATAAACAATACTTGTGTGAATCGAATTGTATGACTGCTTGTGTATGCAATCGTTTATCTTTGTCAATTCCTGTGATTTATTCTGCGTTGTGATTGAACTTAGATGCTTGGACTAGGTTATCATTTTCGTAAGGGCTATTTGTGTACGCTTCCGTAGTAAATAGCTATACTTAATTGGAATGGTAAATTGTGATTTTACATGACAAAGTATTCAAAGACAATTTAGAGTAATTGAGTCAATGATCAATCCTTAGTTTGTTGGTGGAAATCGATTGTTCGAAGATTCGTTTTATAATATTTTTATCATCATAATATTGCGCTTTAGTTTTAGTAGACTTAGAATCAAAAATCAAAACACCCCCAATTGGGTACTTACAATCTCTACACACATTTGATCGACGTTACACCTTCCTCGTGGGTTCGACCCCTACTTACGCTTGCTATTAGTTTGAGTTGGTAGTGGATAAAATTACTAATTTGGAGACTCGCGACAAGTCTAGCCAACTATACAGCTTCAAACGTGTGACTATACAACATACTCGGTATGACTAACCAACTTTCAAACATTTTTCTTCCTACCGGCCTTTTTGTTGCAATACAATGAGTGTGATTGTGCAACTGAGTATAGAGCTTCAACTATGTGATTCTACAACAAAATGACCGTGATTATATATTTTCAACTGTGTGTTTAGACAACATAACGATTGTGAATATACAACCTCAAACGTGTGACTCTGCAACATATCGAGTGCGATTATACAACCTATACTCTGTATGACTATTCAACTTTCAACTTTCTATTGTGTGACTATACAATTTCAACCGTGTGGTTATGGAGCATAATATGTATGACTATACAACTACAGCAAAAATTTGTGCGACTCCACAACATAAACAACATAAACTGCATTAGCGATGTCACATGCATAATTAGAAAGACGATTACTGGAACTTCATCATGGACTATACAGGACATCATAATAAGATGACTGCACAGAACTTCAACATGGACTTCAACAAGGAAATATCAGGTCAAGACTATACAACTACAACCACAAAAAAACACGATCGAAAAAAACATGAATATACAACTACAACCAATAAAAACACGTATGATTGTACGAAAAAATGCATTATTTGAATTTTAGGGTTTATGCATGATCAGAGTTGAACAAAAGAATACATTATTAATTTTAGGGTTATCGAAAGTCGAAAGTGGAACTTTGAACATATCTTCGTATGATTATCGGAAGTTTATGCATGATCGGAGATGTTGAATGACTGATCGGAGCACAATGGGTTTTTTTAGAGAGAGAAAAGGGAGAGTAGAAGAGTTTGTGGCTGATGAAATGGGTGTGGCTGGTGAAATGAATTCAAAAAGAGGTGATGGAGAAGTGTAATGGGTAATAGGCGAGAGTATAGAGAGAGAGTTAATGAAGTAGAGGAGGTGAGAGGAGGAAAGTGACTGATTGGGTGAGGGTTGACGCGGGACGTTAGCTGTGCAATGTCAGTCTCTTTTTTTTATTAAAACTGAAGCCCATCCATCCACCATCCATCTTCAGATGGATGATGGATGGAAGGTTAGGATTAAGACTAAGAGACTCTTAGGGAGTTAATAACTCCCTTGATCCCCCCTCTCTCTCTCTCTATCTATCTACACACACATATATAGAGAGAGAGAGACTAGTAGAAAAAGGTCGAATTGCGTCTCCTCATTTGAGGCGTTTTAGGTAAATAGCTGCCAATAATTTATCTTTTTCTAAAGAAAAAAAATACTTGGTTGAGTCACTTTTAGAGATAAATTCAATAAATAATAAAAAAAATTAATATGCGGCGTCGTTTCCTATTGACGCCTCTCCAGATTTTGGAAAATAAAGTGGTGCGGCGTCCACTTGACGCCTCTTTGCCTTCCCTATTTTAATCTAATACTCCGTATCTAATAAAAAAAAGGAAAGACTTTCCTTACCCACCATCATCCCCGTATTATGATACCTACCATCATCCCATTTCTCTCATCCTACCGTATTATCATACCAACCATCCCCGACGAAAACCCAACCCCAAAATCCTAAATTTCTATCCACGAAACCTAGCCCCAGCACTTGCCGCTCGCCGCTCGCTCTTCAACCGTCACTCTCCATTGTCATCCCTCCATTTGTTGCGGAAGCCAACAATAGAACAAGAACTACCAAGAACAGAACAAGGGAGCAAGCTCAACCTCACAATGCTCTTGTTGAATTCTTAGAGAAAAGATGCAAAAGAAAGGAAATTGTGTATATTTGATTGAATGAATGTAATGATTACAGCAGTTTGGTATTTATACTTGAGTTAGTTGTATTGTTGTAACAAACTCTTTGTAACTACTTTGTAACAAACTCTTTGTAACTACTTTGTAACAAACTCTTTGTAACTACTGTTATGCTATAACATACTTTCCCCCTTCGAACATTGACTTGTCCTCGAGTCAAAACCTTATTTCTTCAAGCCTTACAGACAGAAAATTGAGGGTAGGTCCGCTCAAACTCTTCTGCAAATTCCCAGGTGGCTTCATGATCTTCACAACCTTCCCATTGGACTAGGAACTGCACTTGCGCATGATTCTGGTGTTTAACTGTTCTCCTCTCCAGCACAACTTTGGGCTGCATTCCCACTTTCGTATTATGACCATGCAACCAAGTTGGTATGTGTAGAGCCATAGGCAGAGAACCAACGAACTTCTTCAATTGAGAGACATGAAAAACATTATGTATTTGAGATGTACTTGGTAGTTTGAGCTTATATGCGACAGGCCCAATTCTTGCTTCCACTTGAAATGGCCCGTAGTATTTTCTTGCCAACTTCTGATTTGATCTATGCTCGACGGACTCCTGCCTGTAAGCTTGTAACTTAAGCCAAACCCAATCGTTAATGTTGAACTCTCTTTCAGACCTATGTCGGTCTGCCAACTGCTTCATTCTGTGTTGAGATTTAAGTGTTGCTTTACTTGTGATATCATCCTTTCCCTCTTCAACAAAGACATGTCCACAGCGTCGACCTTAGACTCCCCTAGCAAATACGGAAGATGTAAGGGAGGGGGTTGATTATACACAACCTCATAAGGGGAGTATCCTGTTGCTGTGTGATAATGAGTGTTGAACCACCATTCTGCCAATGGGAGCCACTTACACCACTCTTTAGGATGCTCTCCACACATACATCTTAGATAAGATTCTACAAACCTATTCACAACCTCAGTCATTCCATCCGTTTGCGGATGATAAGCGGACGACATTTTAAACTCAGTACCCTGAATGGAAAAAAGACACTGCCAGAACTGACTCAAGAAGACTGCATCTCTATCACTTACTATGCTGCGAGGCCAACCATGTAATTTAAAGACATTGTCGAGATATGCCTGAGCTACTTGAACTGCAGAGTACGGGTGAGCTAATGCTATAAAATGGGCACTCTTGCTTAGTCTATCAACCACAACAAGTATGACATCCTTCCCATTCGATTTAGGCAAGCCACCTATAAAGTCCATGGAAATGTCCACCCATACTTCCTCAGGGATGGGGAGTGGCTGTAGCAGGCCTGGATAGGCGGCGGAGTCATATTTTGAGGCCTGACATACCAAACAAGCTTTGACAAATCGTGCTACATCCTTCGTCATTCCTTTCCAATAGAAAATACTCTTAACTCGTTTTAGAGTTATATCTCTACCAGAATGTCCCCCTTCACCCGAGGAGGGTTGCCATTCCAGAATATGGTATCTAAGCTGATCCGTATTGCCAACAACCAGCTTCCCTTTTCTTCTCAAAAAACCATCCTGCCAAGTATGGTGTCGAACAACATTGTTTTGCTGCAACAACTGAATAATCTTGGCTGTATGGACATCAGTGAGGTAGTTATCTTGAATTTTTTGAGACAAGTCAGAGGAGACGACTGAAATGGCAGCACAAAGGATCTCGCACTACAAAAAAACAGGTCAAATTGCGGCGTAAAAATCCGCCGCAAATATCTTAATTCCGACACAAATCGACGTTTACGTCGGACTGATCGACGCAAAGGTGTCGCCGCAATATTTCGTCGCAAATTTTGTTTTTGTGCGTCGGATCTGCCGACGCAGAGGCTAATTGCGTCGGATATGCATCGAAAAATCCTACATACACTAAAAAAGTAAAAAAATAGTCAAACTGATTTGCGACGGACTTGCCGTCACAAATTCCGTCGCAAATTTTATTTGCGACGGCAAGTCCGCCACAAATCGTGGATTTATATATATATATATATGTATATATATATATATATATATATATATGTATGTATATATATATATATATGTATATATATATATGTGTATGTGTATATATATATATATATATATATATATATATATATATATATATATATATATATATATATATATATATATATATATATATATAAACCCTAAATGATATATATAGTCCAAATAGAATTTACCGTATAAAATAATATAATTTAAATTTCAAGATATAAGTAACATGGAGTATCGTTTCTTACAATTTTTCACAAATCGAAAGAATGCCATTACAAATCTTTTCAAAAAAAAGAGTGTGAAAAAAAATATCAACTCATCTTATGTTTTCTACGAAAGGTGCAACATACTTATGTTTTTCTACAAAGATAAAAAAAATATCTACAAAATTATTAAATCCTAACTAGAAGATCCGACTAATTAGCTCCCAAAACTGAATGCGAGAATTGCTGCTTTCATCCGGAAGCACCGCCAAGAGCATTTATCTGGTCACATGAAAGGGTGGTTAGGGCCGAGAAAGACGGTGAATATTATCAAGAAAATAAGCACAGAAGTCAATGTAACTTTATATGACATCTATATATGACTATAAAGTAATGGAAAAAGGATAATGTTCTGTCGATGCTACACATCATAACGAGAGGAGAAGTTTTCGCTACACCGAGAAGATTCAATACCTATTACAGGTAAGAGTGATTCAGAATGCTTATAATATGTTTGCAACTAAAAAATATACTTGTAGTGAAATCATGGTTCAAAGCGTAGAATAAGAAGTCAAGCAATGTGAATAAAAGATGTACTAATGTACATCTTGTGCAAATATTGAACATGATGGCAAAAAAATTAATTATTTTCATCACTTTTGATATACTTCTACTAACCATTATGTTCATCCTAATCTCAATCTCAAATAATAAAAGTTGGTGGATTTGAGTTTTTTTTAAGCCAAGTGTTGTTGTCTCATAAAAGATGTTCTCATAAATACAACTACTATTACTACAATTACTATTACTATTACAAACACTAACAAATATTACTACTAATACTACTGCTACTACTTACTTCGTAGTACTTAGTAACAACAACAAGAGCAAGAGCAACAACTACTACTACTACGATATTACTACTAAGCTAACAAATGCTATACTAACACTAACACCAACATCATACCACGACCAATACATTACAACCAAACTACTACTACTCCAATACTACACCACCACCACCACCACCACCACTACTACTCCTACTAATACACCAACAACAAAAACAACAACAATAACGATAATATTACTACTATTACCACCACTAATAATAATTACACTACTACTAATACTTCTACTACTAACATACTCCTACTATTACTAACAACACCATACTACCACGAACAAACTACTAGCTACTACTAATTCTAATACAATACTACTAAATTCCCATCACTAAACCTACTTAATCTCAACTACTACTACTACTACTACCACAACCTCAAGAACACCAACAACAATAATAACAACACCACCAACATCAACAACAACAACAATAATACTAAGACTACCGCCCATACTATCATCTCCATCATTTTACTCTATGCAGTGAGTTTTATGTATTTAGGCATTTTCATTAATCATCAAACATTACTATCTTTTTGCTTGAAAAAGGTGAAAATCACCACAACAACAACTACTACTATCACCACCACCACCACCACCACCACCACTACAAGAACAAGAATAACATCAATAACGATCCCTTCTTCCCACAAAACAACAACAACTACTACTACAACAACACCATAAACAACAGCAACAACAACCCACAACAACAACACCATCAACTACAATAACAACAACAACCAACAACAAGAAAACCCACAACAACAACAACAACAACAACAACAACCCACAACAACAGCAACAACAACAATTATAATAACATTAGTAACAAAAAATTCAAAAAAATAACCTCAATAACAAAAATCGTAGGCGGAAAAAGGGTGAGTGGAAGGATCATGGGAAGGGGAAAAGGAAAAGGGGGTCGCCGGAGTAGTAGGGACGCTGGTGGTGGGGATTCGCCGGAGTTCCAACAAGGGTGAAATGGAGGAGTTTGGGGTTAGGGTTTGGGGTTGGAGGTTATGATTTGGGGGAATTGGGGAAATGACGAAAGAGAAAATGGGTTCGCTGTCATTTTATCGGGGTTTTTTTTCCCAGATTGCGTCGGACTTGCCGTCACAAATTCCGTCGCAAAAAAAATTGCGACGGAATTTGTGGCGGAAAGTCCGACGCAATCTGGAAAAATAAAAAATAAAAATGCCTGGATACCGGTTGTCCTTGCGTCGAATTCAGAACGTCTACGTCGGTTAATCCGACGCAAACAACTTTTATGCGTCGGAGTTGTGTCGGCTATTCCGACGCATAGATTGGCCTAAAATATATGTTCTTGGCGCCTTCATCTAGCGTCGACATGCGACGGGTATTCCGACGCACCATCTGGTGCGTCGAGCATTTCGACGCAATCAGACGCATGCATTACTCTTGCGTCAGATTGTTGGTCCGCCACAAACTTTCCGCCGCAATTTGAGTTGTTTTTTGTAGTGTCGGCCCCTTGTAAACGCGAGAGCGCGTCGGCAGCTAAAGTCTCCTTACCACTTCTATATTGTATCTCATAGTCATACCCCATTAACTTGGATAACCAAAATTGTTGGAATGGAGTTGAAATCTTTTGTTGGAGGAGCCATTTCAAGCTCTTTTGGTCAGTTTTGATGATGAAATGCTGTCCCGATAGGTATTGCTCCCATTTCTGTACAGCAAAGACAATGGCCAGAAGCTCCTTTTCATATACCGACAACTTCTGCCATTTCGGCCCTAGAGTTCTGCTGATGTAGGCTAATGGGTGACCCTTCTGCATCAATACAGCTCCAATCCCCTCCAAAGACGCATCCGTCTCCACTGTAAATTGCTTGGAAAAATCAGGAACAACTAACACAGGGGCTGAACAAAGCATGGTTTTAAGATTGGCGAAGGAAATTTCTGCTTCGTTACTCCAGAGAAACACTCCTTTTTTCAGTAAAGAGGTTAATGGCCTGGTGATCACTGCATATAGGCGGATGAATTTCCTATAATAACCAGCCAAGCCTAAGAAACTTCTGAGTTCTTTTATGTTCTTAGGAGGAGGCCAATCTTTCACGACTTGTACCTTTCTTGGATCCGTTTCCACCCCCTTCCCTGAAATGAAGTGCCCCAAATATTCGATTTTCGGCATAGCAAAATTGCATTTGGAAGCCTTTGCATACATGGTGTTATCTTGCATTATTTTGAACACTAAGTCCAGATGTTTCCAATGGTCTTCCAAGGTCTTACTGTAGACTAGTATATCATCAAAAAATACCAAGACACACTTCCTCAATAGGCTTTTAAACACCGAATCCATCCAATACTGAAATGATGTCGGGGCATTTGTCAACCCGAAAGGCATCCCTAAGAATTCATAATGCCCCTCATGGGTTTTGAAGGCCGTTTTGAATACATCGCCCTGATGAACCCTCAATTGGTGATAGCTAGCTCTAAGATCGAGCTTACTAAAGACCGTAGCTCCTGCTAATTCATCAATTAACTCATCAATTACAGGTATGGGAAACTTGTCTTTCACAGTTTTCTTGTTCAAAGCCCTGTAATCCACACATAAACGCCAAGTACCGTCTTTTTTACCCACCAAAACCACCGGAGATGCGAAGGGACTGCAACTAGTTTGAACTATCCCATTATTGACCATTTCTTGCACCAACTTCTCAATAGTGTCTCTGTGTTTGAGCGGATACCTATAAGGCCGAATATTAACAGAAGTAGACCCTGGTTCCAGTGGTATCCTATGGTCAAACACCCCCCTAGATGGAGGAAGGCTGTTAGGTTCTTTAAAGACATGTTCATACTGCTGCAGTAATTGAGTCAACTGTGGTGGTTCAGCTTTGGCTTCCTATTGATCCAGTTGAAACAATGAAACAGGCTGATCCTGAGCAGAAGGTAGCCATTGCAAAATGCACAATTGTGAAGCCCCTTCAATCAATTTCCGTGAAACCTCACCCTGCAAGTGTTGTACTGGTTGGGGAGAGACTCCCTTCAACCGCATCTTACCCCCAACACTGTCAAACTCCATGATCAACTTTTTAAAATCCCACTGAACTGAACCCAGCGTACTCAACCATTGGACACCTAACACCATGTCACAGTTCCCTAAAGGAATCAACATAACATCAGTCACAAATTTCTGGCATTGTAAGGACCACGAGAAGTTCTTACTGACATATTGACATGCCAAGTGATTGCCATCAGCAACTGTGATAGCTTGGGCAGGAATCTGTTCCAATTCACACCCCAATTTTCTGGCCAAATTAATATCTAAAAAATTGTGAGTGCTCCCCGAGTCAATTAGGATATGTATTTGTTTCTTGCCTACCATTCCCACCACTCTCATAGTTTGAAATCCCTGAATCCCAGATATAGCATGTACTGAGATGAAAGGATCCTCATATCAACTGAATGCAATATCTCCTCGTCTTCCAAACTATCTTCCGACTCTCCTTGCCAACCCAAAACCTCCACAGTAAACAATTGGGTTTTCTTAAATTGACATTTGTGGTTTCTGTCATAGGGCTTGTTACAGTAATAACACTCCCCTTTTGCTTGTTTTTCAGCCCTCACAGCAGCTGGAATGTATGTACGGTTTAGGGGTTTGTTGCCCTCAGAGTTGATCGCGGATTTAGTCATGACACTGCCCTCAGATGAAGGAACAGAACTGGACCTATTAAACCCATATGAATTTCTAGCATTTACAGTTTCTTGTTGAAGACGAGCATACTCAATCGCCTGAGCTATACTTTGAGGCTTGAAAGCCTTGACAAAGGGTTTCAAATTGGACTTTAATCCTCCCACAAAACAGTCCGGAAAATACTCAGAGGGTAGACCTGGATTTTTCTGTAACATAAGTTCATGTAAAGCCTCAAACTCATCCACATATCGATCTATAGATGTAATTTGTTGCAACCGATTAAACTTTTCCACTACGTTCAAGGATGATTCATCCCTAAATCTAGCCATTAAATCGATTACGAATTCTTCCCACAAAACCCATTTGTGAATGGCAAGGTAACTAATTACCCAAGTTTCAGCCTTACCCACCATGTTTAATGCAGCTAAATCGACTCTTTGTTCTGGGTTTAGGCGACACAACGAGAAATATCGAGCACATTTTTTAACCCAAGTCGAAGAATTAGACCCATCAAAAACAGGAAATTCAAGTTAAGGATTATACCCAAATCAAGGTGGAGGAGTTTCTGTGTTATGAAGAATTTCCGAATTCCGAGGTCTTTCTTGCAATGACGCCTGAATGCTCTGCATCACGGTCATCATCTGCGATAATTGTCCCTCCAGTTGTTGTGTATGTTCCGATTGTGCTGTAATTTGCGATTACAAAACTCTGATTTGCTCTTCCATGGCGGTTTGAGCGGTTTTCTTGGATCGGGTATGCGCCAGGTCGACTGCTCTGATACCAATGTTGCGGAAGCCAACAATAGAACAAGAACTACCAAGAACAGAACAAGGGAGCAAGCTCAACCTCACAATGCTCTTGTTGAATTCTTGGAGAAAAGATGCAAAAGAAAGGAAATTGTGTATATTTGATTGAATGAATGTAATGATTACAGCAGTTTGGTATTTATACTTGAGTTAGTTGTATTGTTGTAACAAACTCTTTGTAACTACTTTGTAACAAACTTATCGTTTTCTGTTATGCTATAACACCATTCTCGCCGAGGTCTGTTGCTCTCGATTTTTTTTAAAATCTTATTTCAATCTTCTTTTGCCTTTAATTGAAGCTTTTTGTTACTAATTATTTGTTAAGGTCGAGTTTTTACTAGATTTTATGATTAATTAAGGGTTTTTGTTTCTAGATTTGTTAATATAGGGTTTTGTATGATGGAGAAATATAGCTTTTGTGGAGGAGTACAGTGCATTTGTGCTGTGTAATTTGTGTAGGCTGATTATGTAGTCTTGTATTAAAAGGAATTAAAAATTATTAGAAAGGAGGATAAAAAGAGCCATCGACGAGAATTTAGTATCACCTCTTATCCGCTGCTTTACTTCATCATTGATATTTAATACAATACTCTTATTTTCCATAATTTGAGCTTTTGGCTGAAAGTTATTTAGCCTCATTCAGCTGGTAATTTATTTTATCATGCTAATTTTGTCGGTCTCACAATAATTATATCGTTTTGTAACTCGTAAATTGATTTTAGTGAACTGTGTGTTATTACAATTGAGCCACGAGTTGCATTTAATTTGAGCCGTGAGTTAATTTTTACTGAGCTGAGCATACATCCTATCACTAACTGGGAAACGGGTCAACCGGGATGGATTTTAGGGGTAGGCCGAGTCAATTCGCATATTCGGGTCCTCAATTTGTATATCCGGACCTAGGTGCAAGAACTTGTGTTTCGACTTGGTGAATCTCTTCACGAAGTCGTGGTGAATTAGATTTTAGGACTTAAACTTGTTGGAGGTATTTAATATGATGGATTTTTCAGTGTCTTTTATGACATAGTTTGGGAAGAACCAGAAGGTTTTTTTCTGGTGTAACATGTTAACTGGGATTTTTGGGAACTTCCACTTATCTACATATTTTCTACTACTTGCTGTTTGAGCAGTTCTATCATCTTCTTTATTTTGGCTAACATTAGTACTAGTAGTAGTACCCATTGATCTTCAAAGTGAATAAAAATTATAACATTTGAGGTTTTTAGTTGTTTTAGATAGTAAGAGATCAGATTACAAATTCAAGTCAATGTCACAGGAATATATAGAGGAGATTTGAACTCTTTTGCTTTTGCTTTATTTTCTTATGGGAAAATGATAAGATTCCCTGAAGATTATCGACCAAATTATTGTCCTTGAGACTGCATGTTTACATAGGCATGCATGTTGTCTTTATATAGAGTTTTAGACTATGGATAGATTCATTCCATGCATGTCTGATGCAACTACTCCGTGCTCTGAAATAAACTATAAATATAATAGTAGGGTGGGGTCAATTTAGCTTTGACTTGACCTAACCTGAATGACCCAAAAATTGCAGTAAAGTTGAAAATTAAAAACATGAAAACGGTCTGGACCCGAAGTTGATCTGATTTGACCAGTTCACCTGTTTGCCACGTCCAGTCACCGTCTCACCGGTGTGTTATGTTTCGAAGGGGATCATATTGTTATTGTTGTATAAGATTTTATGAATTTGAAGTGAGTATGAACTATGAAGTATTACCTTAAACATCCTGCAGATGGTAGGGGTGGATACGGTGGAGTTGATAGTAGATTCTCCATTTATCCTCCTTTGATAGTAGTTTCTCTTTAATCTTTACATATTGAAAGAAATATTCTTCCAAAAATGGACCTTAGGAATAGTGTTCCTTCTTAGGAACAGTGATTGCCATGTTCCTCCATCTCTGTCCTCTACTACTTTGTTGACGTGTTCTTTGCCTTTCATTTCTTCTCTTCAGTTCTGCCTTTCTCCTTTCCTTTCTAGATCAGCCTCTCTTCCTCAATTTCTCTCATACTTTCTTTCTGTGCTCCCTGTTCTTCCTCCCTCTATCCTTTCCCCTCTCCTGCCTTGTTTTCGTGCGTCCACAGTTCCTTATCCCTCAGAAATTCCAGATGTTTGCAGATGGCGTTTCACCGAACACGTACCCAGTACTATCGTCGACACACTATCTGGGTAAGCAGTTTTATGGCTATGACCAACAAAGATGAAGATCTCGTAAATTCTTCTCTCTAACCCTAATTGTTTTGATTTGATTTATATTGTACGATTGATTTGGGGGTTTCTGGTGACTGGGATTGTGATGTGTGATGTTTGGGGGTTTTTTGTTGTGTAGTCGGAAGAGGATTTGGCGTTGAAGCAGCAGTTGGAATTGTATGTGGAAAGAGCTCAGGATTCGGATCCTGGATTCCAGCGTACTACTCTTGAGAGTACGAGGTGATTGATTTTGGCTTCTGAGATAATTATTGGGCTGGTTAGAGAAGGATATTGTTGATCGATCGTCGATGGTGGTTCTTTTGTGAGGTGAAATAATGGTCGCTTCTTCCAAATTACTTACTTCCAAATAGTTAGTACTAAGTATTCTCTTGCGATGATTCACTTTTTCCGTTCCTGTGACAGGTTTTTCTTTTGCTGACAACTGAAATGGTTAACAAGCTTAATGCAGTAAGAGATGATTTATGTTCTGTAATCCTCTGTATACCCCCGCCATGCAATCAGCATCCAGTGGGAGTCATGGAGATGACAGTTCAGAAATGGAACCCATTTTATCCGAGTCTCAGACTATGGAAGTGTCGGAGGAAGATACTCCTCTCTGTGAAATCAGAACTATAGATGAGGATGACATGGTAGTAAACGAGTTGATAGATGTTGATGAGAATAGCAGTTTAGTAAATCCAGAACAACCCCAATGCCGTATATGTCTGGACGACATTGAAGGTGCTTTACCAATTGCGAATATTTTTATCTTTTTTGTCTCTTTCTTTTAAAAACCTAATAGCATATCTTCTTTGTAATTTTTCTATGCTCTTGTTTTATTTGAAAGACTTTGTTGCAGTTTGAGGCAAGTATCTTTGTTGTCTAGAATTTTGTTTATTGAGATGATCTTACCTCTGTCTATGTAAGAAATTGATAAATTATCATCTACTAGCAGGAAAAGATTTGATTGCGCCATGCCATTGCAAAGGCACCCAGAAATATGTTCACTGATCATGTCTTGACAATTGGAGATCCACGAAGGTACAACTTCGATGTTACGTTAGTAGAAGTTCTACTCCAGATTAGATACCCGCCACACATAGGGCTGTATTCCTCAAACCCTCTTTTGATCGATAGCATTTCTGTTGTTTTATACCTCGTAGTTGATAGATTAATTAAACGATGTCCTCTTTATTACTACGTTTATTTGACGTGACTGTATTTTTAAGAAATTTCATGTTTTCCATAGTAATGTATCTTAATGTGTGTCATAATTCTAGAAGTTGCTTTGCATCATGGACTTGGGTCATAAAAAGAAATAATGTTGGTGGTTGATCTTGCCTCAAGAAAATCTAAATGATTGTTGATCTTTTAGAGAATTTAATTTCGAAAAAAAATCCTCGTTGTTTCACCTCTTCACATCTTGATGGCCATTTTCATCTTAAATGCTACATCAGTTTGGCCATTTGTAATGGAGCCGATACAAATCAGTAACAGTCCTTTTCAACTTCTGAAGCTGACCTTGAAATTTTGCATATTTGAATCTGCCATGACAATAAGATTCGGACTCCCTCCACTGATTTTCTGAATCTATGATGAAAACATTACTATTTGAAGAGCCTTAGTAACCTACAATAGTACAAATGTACAATGAATCACATGGTGTGTGATATTGTTGGGAACTTAGAAAAAAGTTATTAGTATTTGACGACCTCGAGTTCTTTGTTGCTTCATCATTGATTTAATATCTTATGGAAGATTTCTTTCCTTCAATGAATCAAAGGAGGAAATCACTCTCTTTTATGTCTTACCTTTCCTTGGCTCTTTTATTCTCGTTTATCTATCAGCAGAAACTTTGTACCTTCTGATATAGGAGTAGTCAGATTTTGCCAGTACCACAAACTTCTTTTTACCTTCTGATAAGCTTGTTACGGTTTTTGCCTTTACTTTCTCTGATTATGTTTATTGTGCTTTATAACTTAAAAGCAGGTCTCTGATCATGAACTTAGGTGTTGAGCATTTTTTATTCCGGACTAATTAATTGCAGAAGGCCAGAGGGAAAACTATGTCATGTACTAACGTAATTTTGCTATGTTTATGTGCATCATACTCTCAGGAGGGCTTTGCTTTTGCTTCCTGGCTTGAAATCTGTGCTTAATGTATTAGGTGTCAGGTTTTAGTAGATTTGTGATAAAAGATTGAATCTTTAGATTTGGGTTGGTTCTCAACTATTTTTGATTTCACTGCTCTCCTCTACTTTCTCTCTTCGTTCCTCCTTCTCTCATCTCATTTTCGTTTCTCTCCTTATTTTTTTTTGTTTTTGTTGCCTTTGCTTTTCGATTTTCGATTTTTTATCTTTGATTTCCGCTTTTGTGTTCCTCATATTGCTCTTTTTCACTCTCAGGTTGTGGATCTGGGATTTCCAGAGCTTCTTAGTCTCCATTTTTTTATGGTTTTCTTGCACTTGATTTTCGACTATTTTTCGTTTTCGAGTTCCCGTTTCTCGTTATGCTGCTGTTGAATTTCGTTTTGTTGCTTTTGATGTTGTCTGATCACAGTTGTTTAATCGGATTCTCGTGTATCTTTCTTTCTTGCCTTATTTTTTACGTTAAATTTTGATTTAGTTTAAGGTGATTTGTTACTGTATGTTGCTAATGACTTTCAATTATGATGCTTAGAATTGGACGAGATGGAGGTTATTTGATCAAGTTTTCCCAATTCCAAACCAATGATGATTCCAGGCTAATGCTTCTAGGTTTGTTTTCATAACTATTTGAAGTAATTTGTTAGTATTCATTGATATGGAACACAATCATTTTTCTTTTTAAAGTTACCTCATGGTAGTGTAGTTCTAGCAGGAATAACGTACTTGTACTACTTCGATAATCTAGACGGTATGCCAGTGTAGTCCTCTCGAGTCGAGGTCTGTGTAGCTGTTTTTGTTGGATTCTTTTGTGTTTAGTTTGATTTTTTCCATTAGAAAGCCACTTCATTCTCGTGTATCTTTCTTTCTTGCCTTATTTTTTTCGTTAGATTTTGATTTAGTTTAAGGTGATTTGTTACTATATGTTGTTAATGACTTTCAATTATGATGCTTAGAATTGGACGAGATGCGGAGGTTCTTTGATCAAGTTTTCCCAATTCCAAACCAATGATGATTCCAGGCTAATGCTTCTGGGTTTGTTTTTGTAACTATTTGAAGTTATTTGTTAGTATTTGTTTGATTGATTTTGTGGGGGGTTTCGTTAGACTCACCTCCGTGCTTTATGGCGCCGCTTGGGGGTCCACTGAAGCTTGAGGATGATTTCGATGCCTTCACTACTTCTAAGGTTTCTAATCTTGCCCAATCTCTTATTGATGCTAAGGTTTGTGTTTCCAGTTTACAAAGATGATGGATTTCAGCCTTTTAGGGTTAAGACGGTATCAATTGAGATTTTGTGTTTGTTTTATTTGATTTAGCTTTTGTTGTGGTTTTCTGGATTTGGGATTTTGGACGAATTTGGGTTTGATTTGAGTTTTAGAGTGAAGAATAAGGCTATAGAATAAAATACGATGTAACATATTCTAAACCAGTTCCTGAAAACTATTAATAAAGTTCAGGATAAACTATTCTGCTAGGTTTTCATCTTATCCGCTACATCATCTTACCTTGGCGGCAGCAGGACCGGGATTAATATTGTCGAAATAATTTCGGTTTCAATTATTAGATTATCCTGAACTTTATTAATGACTGAGTACCTGAGTGTTGTTAATATCTTTTATTGGTAATCTCTTTTCAGCATTCAAGCCTATTGGAAGGGTAATGCTTGATGTTGGTCTAATGGTGGCTTATCGTTGTGACCGATATGGTGTGGTACTTCTTCAAAGTTTAATATTTTATCTACTTTTCTCTGGTTTTCGCAAACCAAAATACTAGATAGAGCTAGATCTTGACTCAAAAAAAAATAGAGCTAGACTTGGCAATGCATCATATGTTGCTATGTATAAATTAATTCCCAATTTTGCCTTTGTTAGCATCAATTTATATGGGTGATCTAGGGTTTGAGTTGTTTTCCTCAGAGCAGTATAAAAATTAGAGCTTTAGAGTGTAATATCCTGGAAATTTTATCTGGGTTTGTGATTTTTGATTTTTGATTTTAGCGAATCAAAGCCTCTGGTGATTGCTCCTGGAGGTTTCTTCGATGCTAATTGGCTTTCAGAATTCTTAAGCAAAACAAAGAACAATAATCTGGATGTTATGACACACCATATTTATAGTCTTGGACCAGGTACACTAATTTCAGTATTAATGCTTTCTCCGTTGATACTATTTGAGGTTGAAATCGATGTTCTTGCCTTTTCAGGAGTTGATTCACACTTAATTGAAAGAATTCTCAACCCATCAGTTCTCCATCAGGAGGATGCCACATTTAAGCGTCTCCATAACGTTCTCAAGAGCTCGGGGAATCCGGCTGTTGCATGTGTTGGTGAAGCAGGAGGGGCTTACAACAGCGGCCGAAACCATGTTACAAATGCGTTTGTGTTCAGCTTCTGGTAATGATTTTCCAACTGTACTTCTCTATCTGTCAGTTTATTAGACATTTGGGATACAGATCAATTTGGGGTCTAGGTCACTTTTAGGCAAGTAGTCTGATGCTTTTGGGTCAATTTGGAGCGGGTTAAGTACTTAAATTGTCTCAAGACGGGGAGGTCCAGATTTGGGTGTATTACGGCCTTATGGTTTAATTCTTTTGGGTTGGAGTCACAGTCGTGTCTGTTTTGTCATGTCCACTTAAAGTTGATGCCAAAAAAACTCCAACATCTACTTGGATCAGCTAGGTATGGCATCTAAGTTCAGCACAAAAAACATATTGCAGACAAACATTGATAGGAGGCAACTACGACTTGCTGAACACAACTACCTTCGTCCCTAATCCCGACTACTACAGGTAACTTCTGTCCATTATAACAGTGATTTCTGTCAAAATGAGGACCACCATTTTTAAAAATCTGAATCCTACTCTATGAGCAGTGCCTTTGGCACCGACTAATGAGGAAAGTTGTTGTATCTGTCAACTTCTCTGGGAAGAACAGCATTCGAGCTTACGCACACTACAAACTATCAGTAAGCGTTGCAACTCGTAAAGATTGAATATATTTTCAATGTGTTATGCCTTGAAAATTTATAACCGCTGTAATGCTATTGTGCAGCAAGGGGTCACTTTGTTGTTGATCAATCTAAGTGGCAGAACAACAGTTCAATCAAGTGTCATTTTCAATGGCACATACGAGAGAAATGATGAATCAGGAAATGTAAGATTAGAGTATCACCTGACAGAAAAGGATGGCAATTTTCAGAGTCAAGTAATGCTCCCTCCTTAATGGAGACATTTTGACAGTTATGAACAGTACCCTTCTTTAAATCTGTTTGTGGATTGAAAGAAACAATTCGGATATTTTGCGTGTTCCATCAGCTTCCCGCTCTCACAAAGTCACAAGCTATCAGACATCTCTACTCTCTCTCTTCTATTATTTCTTTTCTCGTCCTCACTTTGCTTTTCCTTGTTTAATTTATTTTCTTCTTTTCCTTCATCACCTTTGTTTTTAATTTACTATTTATTGAATATCTCAGAGTTTCTGTGCAGATTTAAAATGGTTTGGAGTGGAAGACAAGCTCAGAAAATGGTGGTGTTGTGCGTCACCAGCGACGGACCTAGAATAGAAGCTGTACGTAATGAAAATGGGGGTTGATCTTGCCCGACCTCTTATTGATGCTAAGGTTTGTGTTTCCAGTTTACAAAGATGCTGAGTTTTAGCCTTTTAGGGTTTACACGGTATCAATTGAATTTTCGTGCTTGTTTAATTTGATTCACTTTTTGTTTGGAGTTGCCGATTGTTGATTAATGTAGGAGGTGCAAAATATGAGAAAGAGGTTGAAGGAGTTGGATTTTTGATGGATTTTGGCTGATGGGTATGTGTTGATTTCTGGCCAACAATCTGAGATAAACGATCCAAAAGTTGGGGGTGAGCTTCTAGATCTCATTTTTATGAAAAATAAATGATCTTTGAGCCATGTTGTTTGATTCTGGTCTGGATTGTTGATGTTATTGTATTTGTGAGTTGAGGCACTTGATTGATTGAGTTTAGATGAATTGTATTCTGTTTTTTTATATGTTTAGGGTGCGGTGGAGTCGGAACATTGAACAATGGTCAGAACTGGTGGTGTAGCTCCTCGACAGTTGATGGAGAGCAAATCGTTAAGAAAGGAGACCAGCTACTATTAATTAATGTAGAATTTTGCAATCTTCTTCTTCTGTTAGGTTTATTTGAGAGGATCAAGTACTAGAGAAATCATAAGGAAGGCTATCTTGGAAAAAGTCTCCCACAAGAGAGAGCTTCGCAATTTCGTTAATCGTGCTACCGCAGCTGCTCTTTTCATTCAGGTACTGGCATAGTATATGTATTATGATGAATTCTCTTGTATTTGTCTTAATTTCAGTTAACCTACTTTTGAATCATAAGATTCTTAAATTTATTTGCTTCAGAAAGCTGGATGTTTTTTTCGATTTCGAAAGTGTTGAGTGACTTATTATGGAGAAGATTATTTGTTTCATTCACTTATTCCAGTTTATTGATGTATTGATTTATTTGATTTCCTGTTTCATCAATATCTAACCCGCTGGTTGAACGATATTGTTGGTGATTCACTCACAGTACTTGATTACGTTTGATTAAGAACGAAATAAAATAGATAATTTGTTGTTGCAAATAGGTTGAAAGCTAGGGACCGAGGAGTCCACTGCCATTTACGCTAAGCGAAGTATTTGACATTTTGCATCTTTCTTCCTAAGCGAAGTATTTGACATTTTGCATCTTTCTTCATCAAAATCTTAAAACGTGCTGAAGTTGCGTTACGGTAATAGTTAACGAGATACCCCAATTTTAAACTTAAGACCAATTGAAAGCAAAACTATATAAAAATCGAACATTTTGAGATAAACTCCCTCACAAGAGTCCTAGAGCTTCTTCGAATCCCACTCGATGAACATCTACTTAATAGGTGTGTTTAGAAGCATTTGAAGTTAACTGCATTTCTGTAGTTGGTGGTCATTTTGTTTAAATTCAGAACAACTATAACACAAAAGTAATCATATTTAAGGACAAAAAGGAGGGGAAGAAGGGGAAGGAGAAAGGATAAAGTGGAATATCGAGGAAGAAGAGAAAAGGTCACATTTACTATAAGTAATTAAACGACTACAACTACACGGCTACACCTGACTTCTTTCCAAATCCTATGTGAACGACTAATGCGGATGTTGTATTGGACGTTTCCTTACATCGGCTACTAGACAGATAAAACATGGAAGACTAAAGGGATCTGTTAAGACGGTTGACGTACACTTAGAAAGTGGCTACAATGTTGTTCACCGTATATAAAATTTGAATAAGAAAACCAACAAAACATCATCTCACATATCATACACAATATATTTCTAACCATCCGTGCGCGTAGCGCGCGGGCGAGCAACTAATGTTGGTGTACAGAAGATAAAATCAAATGGAGCTCAAGACAATCTAATCACTTGATAACTGTGAAGTTAGAGGTACAAGGCATAATGGAAACATCAAATGACAAATTGTGTTGTAGTTTTATAGGCTTGCAGCCACAGAAAGAAATTAGCATCACAAAAGAACACACTCACAGGAAACTTAAATGTAGAAAAGTTGGATCATAAGAAATCATGTACGAGTATCTCACAAGAATCCCACCATGTCGAGTATTCTAGCCAATAATGTCAGCATCAATGAAGTCGTGATATCGGTATGAATTTGAGAGGGTCGGCTGACATAAATTAGCATTTGAAACCGTCAATGATGTCTAAAATCGTGAGGGTTGTAAAACAAATTAAAGTCGATATACACCTAAATTTCAAGAAGTCTCACAAATGTAGGATGAAGAGTGTTCTAGCCACAACAAAAGAAGTACCAAGATGAAAGCACCACCAAATGCTCTATGAATCTATAATATTAAGAACCTCAAACCACAACCTACAATGAAGGCATGGTCGGATTACGAGGGTTTTAATGGGAAACCTAATCTGTAACAATAAACCGCAATTATCTAACTGAAGAGCAGAATACAATCTCAGCAACATATAGGCCACATTCAGAGGGCAAGCGTCCTCTCCATTTCCTCTCCACCTCCACCTCATCCTCCATTACTTTTTGTTTTTGACCGTTAGATGGTTTAAAGATTGAATCTGAAGCGTGGATAGTAAATGTACAGAAGCATAAGGGGCACATATAGAAACTGAAGTTCAAATAAGTGCAGTAGAAAATGAAATGCCAACAAAAATCAGCTGGCAATTCAAACAAAGACTGCACAACATTTACAACTACAGCCCAAAAGTCCAAGCTTTTAGCCAAGAAATTGATGAAACAAATCAGAAATGCAAATATGATTAATCATCCATTACCATTAGTAATAAAAGTTACAAACTTTGAACAAAAAAAAACATCAAATATGTGTTGAAAGGGGGAAAGAGGGTTTAAGGGAGGGGTTTAAGAAAGACCTGCATATTGACTTTGAGAACATCAAGAGAAGTAATAGCCAAATGGGTAGTTCCAGCACTAAGCATGCCACCAAGTGCGCAAAGACCATAATACCCTATAGACTACAAAAAATATTTGTTGTACACTTTGTGTAGGATCGGTTATGTGGGGGGAGGACTGAGGAGGGCTTTGAAATAGGATCGGTTGATTTGTTGTACACTTTGTAAGCCAAGAAGCTATAATTAGTGTGTTGTACGGAGGAGTATCATCGTCTCCTGCTCTTTCAGTCAGCTCCATTCACTATCCTCAATTCATGAAAGATTACTGCCGCTTAGAGGAATCCAATAGAAGCATGGGCAAGAGACTCGGCGCCGGCATTGTTCAGAGAGATCGTCCCTTATTTGAGCTAGCTTTGTTCTCTTTTGGATAAATTCGATAATTCATACTCCATTCACCCCTTACCTGAGGTAGCCATTGATTTGGACCTGTCTCATGCCTCTTTTAGGCTGCTGTCACCATTTTTAGGCTGTTTTTGAGTATAGAGAAGTCATCTCCATCGAACCTCATTACCATAGGGCACATCACCGTTTGGCTAATCTTTATCTCAGGTACCATCCAACCTCATTGTGTTTTTTTTTGTAATTGGCCAATACATAAGTGATTTCTGTTATGTTTGATATAAATAATGGTGTTTTCTCTGATTGTTTGTCATTTTGTATGGATGCTTGTTAGATTAGGAGAAGCAGAGAAGGATGTGCATAATTTCAAACAAGAAGGACCAGAAGCATATCCAGACGCGACGGGTAAAGCAGAGAAGGATGTGCATAATTTATGTGACCTTACAGTTACATTTGTCTCTCTTTTTTCCCTCAATTTTTTGCAGATCAAGGAGCTAACTTCTTACGTCATTTTGAGAAAGACGTAAGTTCACCTCTTAAATTGTGCTTTCATCTTCCTGGTGTATGCTCTTGGATTTTGTTTGATGATCCAACTAAATAAATTAGAGGGAAGTTATTGTAACCTGGTTACCCTGTACTGCAATACGGGAAGGCCTAAAATTTTTCGCCAGCAATGATCCTTGTTTTCTATAATTCTACGTCACCATCTCGGCGATGGGCATAAGCAACAGCTCTTCTGGTGTTATACTGTATTTATTAGAGGTGTGGTACACTGGTACATGGCCCTCCCATCCATTTTGCAAACCTTAATAGAACCATGATATGTATAAAGCAACTTAATATAATTTCTCTTGTTCTGCTCTGTTTCTATGTACTAATTTACTATGAATATAGGGAATTAGAACTTAGAAGTCTCTTCTATATCTCAATATCTCAGTAAAGGATGGTTAGGTGATACCTGCAAATCAGTTGATTTTGAAATCACTAACGCGTGATAAATCCACAGGATGTGGAATAATTCGTGCTTTGTGTTTAGATGATGTATAAGTGATGGTGGTTTTCAATCATCACTGATGTTTATCTTCAAATTAACTCAGTTGACTCTCTCTAACTTATCTTGAAGGTATTTGAGTACCCTTGGTAACAAAAAGGCATAGTTATTTGACACAGGAGCCGGTAGCAGTGAACCAACGGCTGAAGAAAATGTCCAGATGCATCATGCGAGACATATTTTAAGCTCACGTCTCTTTTAAATTGTAATTGGGATTTTCTACGTGGTACCCTGAACTTTTTACTTTTCTATCTTGTATCCCTACAATTTTTACATGTATACCTGGTACCCTTGTACTTTACTAAAAGTTTTTTTGGTACCCCTAAACTTTATTATTATCTTTATTGGTACCCCTAAACTTTTTTTTCCGTCAAGTTTTGGCAACAAATTATTTTTTTATGTTCAAAATTAAAAGTTAAACGTCTTTTAACATACCTAATTAACCGATAATTGAACTTAAACTAACAATTTTGTACGTATTTGCAGTTATACTCCGAATCAAAACTTATTATATTTTTGACA
This sequence comes from Agrostemma githago, assembly GCA_958450325.1. Lineage (NCBI taxonomy): Eukaryota > Viridiplantae > Streptophyta > Magnoliopsida > Caryophyllales > Caryophyllaceae > Agrostemma > Agrostemma githago. The sequence continues at coordinate 57,653,678 of OY288245.1, read as the reverse complement.
TTATATTGTCAAATCAAATGATAGCACTTAAATTAAGCTCAATTACTTGTTAATTATCTAATTTAAATGATATTGAAGTCTTAATTCTAAGCTAAAAACATAATCTAACGACAAAACTACTTGATGGAAAAAAAACATTCAGGGCGCTAGTTAAACTAATAGTAAACTTCAAGGGTACCATGTATAGACATAGAAAAGGTAGGGGTACCATGTAAAAAAGTGAAAAACATAGGGATACCGCGTAGAAAATTCCATTGTAATTTTTAATCATTAATCATTGCATTTACATTAAGTTTATTGTAGTTGTGCTGAAGCTCAACCTTATACTCTAAATGATTTCTTGGCTTCTAAGACCTAGCTTGAATCTTACCTTCTAAATGATTTACGAGGCGTGTCTATGCAATTATGCATTGATCATTCTCAGCTTATCACTTTTGGAAAACAAAAATGAACCAGGAAGAATTTGTTTCGTTCTACATGATGGATCGCCTTGCGCGCTGATTCCAGGCTTGGCATTCGTAGCTCTATGCCTCTATGAATCGGCCTTGTAACATGTTATGTCTTTTTGTTCATTGTTTTCGTTCTGCATGATGGATCGCCTTACACGCTGATTTCAGGCTTGCCACCCCGTGCCGGCTGCTGCTGCTGTCGTTGTCACTAGACTCGGGGAAACCTTGATGCATAGGCTGCATTAAAATGGCCGGGTCAGCTTTAGATGAAGCACATGACAAACAAACGAGGCCAGACGCGATCTAAGTTGGAAAGGCGGGAGTGGTAGTTCCCACGTTTGCTGTTCAGTAAGCAGTGCGAGGTAGGCATGTCAAATTTTTGGTTTAGAAATGGACTGCCCGGTTGTGCGTCTTCGGTGGGTGAGAAGATGACGTTGTCACCTTTGTCGCAGTGTGCAACAATTTATATTTTCCTTGCAAAATACCCGAGATTTCGTCTGTCCTGCTGGCTTATGTACATTTGAGTACTCCATGACACAAGTGGTCATACTTCATGCTCGGCCTTGTGCACGACCAATGCACATTGCCCGTTTCACAAATCGCAGGACACATCAAGATATTGTCTTCGGCGCTCATTTTGAGTTGTCCACCATGAAATTGTATTCTAATATCACAACATTATATATTGGGGACAAGAATGCCCTTAGTTTTAGTTGCATGATACGAAATATGAAAGATCTTCGCCGCGGCGCACAATCGGTGGAAACCCTATAGACTATTTGCGTATTCTTGCAAATTTTGGGAGAAGGGGAGGGAGAGAGAGGGGGGCGATAGGGAGAGGGGGAGAGAGAGGGAAAGAGAAGGACAGAGAGAGGGAGAGGGAGAGGGAGTATGACAGGATTAATGTCCGATCCACAAGGACAAATGATTGATTTGCCTATTCAAAGCAATTTACGCGGGGAAGGGGGAGAGAGGGAAGACAGAGACAGAGAATGAGAAGGAGAGGGGGAGATAGGGAAGGACAGGGAGAGGGAGGGGGAGGGAGGGGGGGAGAAGGGGAGAGAGAGAGAGAGAGAGAGAGAGAGAGAGAGAGAGAGAGAGAGAGAGAGAGAGAGAGAGAGAGAGGGGGGGGGGAGAAAGGGGAGGGGAAGGAGATGGGAAGGGGGGTGATGGGAAGGGAAAGATAGAGAGGGGGGAAAGTGAGGGCAAGGAAGGGAAGGGAAGGAGAGGGGGGAATGTGAGAGGGAGAGAGAGGGGGAGGGAGGGAGAAAGGGAGAAATGGACAGGGGGGAAGTGGGGGGGGAGATGAGGAGAGGGAGAGAGAGGGAGAAAGGGACAGGGATGGAGAGATGGGGAGAGAGAGGGGGAAAAGGATAGATAGGAAGGAAGAGAGGGGGAAATGGAGAGATAGGGAGGGAGAGGTGGGGAAAGTAAGAGGAGAGGGTGAGAGGGGAAAGTAAGGGGAGAGGGTGAGAGGGGAGAGAGAGAGAGAGAGAGAGAGAGAGAGAGAGAGAGAGAGAGAGAGAGAGAGAGGGAGGAGGGAGGAGAGGGGGGAAAGTGAGGGGGAGAGAGAGGGAGAGAGAGGGAGGGAGGGAGAGGGAGAGAGAGAGAGGGAGGGAGATAGGGAGAGGGATAGATAGAGAGCTAGGGAGGGAGAGGGAGAGATGAGGAGAGAGAGTGGGGAGAGAGTGGGGGGGAGAGAGGAGGGGGGAAAGAGGGAGATAGAGGGAGGGGAGGGTGAGAGAGAGGGGGGGAGAAAGGGAGCTAGGAAGGTAGAGAGGGAGAGGGACAGAGAGGGAGAAAGGGACAGGGAGGGAGAGATGGGGAGAGAGAGAGAGATGGAGAGAGGGAGAGAGAGGGGGAGAGGGGGGGAGAGAGAGGGAGATAGGGAGGGGGAGGAGAGAGAGAGAGAGAGAGAGAATGAGATGGAGAGAGAGAGGGGGGAGAGGGGGAGGTAGGGAGAGGGAGAAGGGGGAGAGAGGGAAGAGAGAGAGAGAAGGACAGAGAGAGAGATAGGGAGGGGGAGGGGGAGGAGGAGAGAGAGAGAGAGAGAGAAGGAGAGGGAGAGAGAGGGATGGGGGGTGAGAAAGGGGGGGAGAGGGGGAGGGGGAGGGGGAAAGTGGGCGATAGGGAGAGGGGGCGATAAAGGGGAAGAGAGGGAGAGAAGGAAAGGGATAGATAGGAAGGGAGAGAGATAGAGAGGGAAAGGGATGGAGAAAGGGGGAGGGAGAGAGGGAGAGGGGGGGAAGTAAGGGGAGGGGGGAGAGGGGGAAGAGAGAGAGAGAGAGAGAGAGAGAGAGAGAGAGAGAGAGAGAAGGAGGGGGAGAGAGAGAAGGGGAGAGAGAGGGAGAGGGAGAGAGTGGGAGGAGGAGAAAGAGGGAGAGGGAGAAAGGGGGAAGGAAAGGGGGAAGAGAGAGAGGGAGGGAGAGAGGGGGAAGGTTACAAACCAAGGAGAGGGGAGAAAGTGAGAGGGGAGAGAGGGAGAAAGGGACAAGGGGGAAGTGAGGGGGGGAGGGACAGGGAGGGAGAGATGTGGAGAGGGAGAGGGGGAGGGAGAAAGGGACAGTGAGGGAGAGATGGGAAGAGAGAGGGGGAAAGGGATAGATAGGGAGGAAGAGAGGGGGAAATGGAGAGATATGGAGAGAGAGAGAGGGAGGGGGGGAGGGAGAGGGGGGAAAAGTAAGGGGAGGGGGTGAGATAGGGGGAAAGTAAGGGGGGTGAGAGGGGGAAGAGAGAGAGAGGGGGGGAAAGTGAAGGGGAGAGAGGGGGAGAGAGAGAGAGGGAGGGAGATAGGGAGCTAGGGAGAGAGAGAGGGAGAGGGATAGATAGGGAGCTAGGGAGGGAGATAGGGAGCTAGAGAGGGAGAGAGGGAGAGGGATAGATAGGGAGCTAGGGAGGGAGAGGGAGAGATGGGGAGAGAGAGGGAGAGAGAGGGATAGGGAGAGAGAGAGAGAGAGGGGGGAGAAAGGGAGCTAGGGACGGAGAGAGTGAGAGGGGGAGGGACAAAGGGAGCTAGAGAGGGAGAGGGGGGGAGGGAGAGGGACAAAGAGGGAGAAAGGGACAGGGAGGGAGAGATGGGGAGAGAGAGAGGGAGAGGCGGGGAGAAAGAGGGAGATAGGGAGGGGGAGGAAAGAGAGAGAGGGAATGAGAAGGAGAGAGAGAGAGGGAGGTAGGGAGGGGGGAAAGGGGGAGAGGGGGGAGAGAGAGAGAGAGAGAGAGAGAGAGAGAGAGAGAGAGAGAGGGAGAGGGAGAGGGGGGGAGAGAGGGAGAGGAGGGGGGAGAGAGGGAGATAGGGAGGAGGAGGGGGGGAGGAGAGAGATAGAGAGAGAGAATGAGGGGGAGAGGGAGGGAGGGGGGAAGGGTAGAGAGGGGGAGGGGGAGATGGAAATGGGGTGATGGGGAGAAGGGGCGATAGAGGGGAAGAGAGGGAGAGAGGGAAAGGGATAGATAGGGAGGGAGGGAGGGAGATAGAGAGGGAAAGGGAGGGAGAGAGAGAGGGTGGGAAAGTAAGGGGAGGGGGGGAGAGATAGAGAATGAGGGGGAGAGAGAGGGGGGGAGAAGAGAGAGAGAGAGAGATAAGGAGAGGGAGAGAGTGGGAGGGGGAGAAAGAGGGAGAGGGAGAAAGGGGGAAGGAGAGGGGGAGGAGAGAAGGAGGGAGAGGGAGAAAGGGGGAAGGGAGAGGGAGGGAGAGAGGGGGAGGGTTACAAACCAAGGACAACAATATGCTTCAATAAAATACGTACACGATTTCCGCTAACTGTGGACATGACGTAGGTCCACCCCGACGCGGCCACGCGCGGGTTTGGGTAGGCGAATGAATCTCGTGGTGAGATTGTTCTCGGGTTCGAAATTTAAGTCAAAATGGAGTCGCCACCGAATTTTGTGGTTATTCGGAACCATACGAGCCCACTCTATGTCGTCATGGGCTACACACAAAGTAAGTCCACTTCGATTTCAGAGTTTATGGGGCTCGTCCCTTTGCATTGTTATACCGATACCGTTTACACCGGCTTTCGTATATAAAATGACTCTCGTGCGCCAAGGGTTTCGGACATCCGGAAACCTAAGGTTCTGAGTAAGGGATGAGGGTACGTGTTGGGAAGCCCACTAAGGACACCCAACCCCGCCCGCACATGGCGGCCTCTACTAAGACATCGTTCGTGTTCGTGTACGCGCGCTAGTAAAATAATTAAATGATATGCAAACAGCGTTTTCGGGCTAAGCATGTGAATTATTGATTTGCTACGTCATTTAATGCATCTTAGTTATGGTCGAAGTGATTTAGCATGCGAGATTCATTTATAAAGCGTAAGGCAAGTATATAAATAAAGCTCGAAAGGAAATAAAAAATGTACAAGTTACACGGGCGGAAATACAACCCGGAATTCACAGTACAACATTACGTAAAAATAATAAACAAAATAAAAATAACGCGATATAATGATAGGGACGGACCCGTATGTAAACTAGACCGCGAAATATGTAAATGGACTACCCCGATTAAATACACATTATGTCGTGTACTAAACGAAGGACGGAAACATGAGACAGTGACATATTGCTAGCCCGATCTCATATCCCGTAGTCTTGTCCCGACTTATCATGTCAAAAATTGATCAAAGACGTTCTACGTGTCGTGATGTGCATGGTTTTGAAAATAGGAAGGTCACGTGATGGTCTTTACACGTGATGACTAAAGTCGATAAAAGGACGGGGCTTGAAATGTGTGTCAAACCCCTCGGTTTTATGGGTTACAGGACCCACTCGGCGGAGTCGTGGTGTGACTCGGTCGAGTACGCCTTTTACGTGGCTACTGCCCATTTTTTGGGGTGCTACTCGATCGAGTAGCATATGTACTCGGTCGAGTAGATCCTGTACGAATGATAATTCGTTTTGTTTTATGACTTGAAATCGATGGTCGGCCAAACCAAATACGAATACCGCATGATTCGTATTTGACTTGGCCTCCGGTACTATAATCGTGTACGAACGATTATAATACCGTTATCGGAGTTTATGAAAACGTTTATCGTTATACTAGAAAATTTGAATTAGCAACGAAAGATGTCCCTCTACGTCACGACATCGAAACTAACCCTTTCGGGTTATGTGATGTCGGTTTTCGTGTCAACGGGTTTCGTACCAATTACAGAAATGGGATTAAATACGTTCAACTACGACCGTTTGCAATCGCGTCACGCCCTTGAGTACGTTGGGGCGGGGCTCCTCGAAAGGGCTCCACCTTCGTTGTTGCTCGTAAAGGGATTAGACGGACTTTAGGCAAACATCGTAGTCAAACGGATTTAAAACCGGATTTTGATACTAGTTTACGTATACACTGTATAATAACGATATTAGTAATAAAAAGATGATACAATATTGAAAATGCAAAAGTATAGAAACGTTAGTGCTAGTGTTAGTGTTACTACGATTACGATTACAATACGAAATACGATAGAGTAAATAAAAATGCGACGAGATGAAAGAGATCGAGATGGGGTTTAGGACACCCTCAACATACATGCTAGGTATAGGCCTCGGAAATGGACTCGTAAATAGCGACGGGGCGCCGGAGTATCGAGGATGTACGCGAGTTGTGGTGTGTGTGTGTGTGTTGCGTCGGTTTCCGAGGGACGAGGGGCTCGGGTTTTTGTGTAGTCTCGCTAAGGACGTGGTATGGGGTGTGTAGTAGGGTTAGGATGTAAAATGTAGGGTAAATGCTTAGGGTGTAAAGTTGTGAAATGCATGGGGATCATGGGGTATTTATAGGTGTTTCCCACGACATAGGGGCACTCGATCGAGTGGCCCTAGTGCACTCGATAAAGTGCCTTTGTGAACGGGTCAAACCCGGGTTCAAGACGCTCCACTCGACCGAGTGGGGTCAATCCACTCGATCGAGTGGATCAATCGGGTGAGACAAATAAGGAAAGATTATCCTTGATTGATTTGATTGTTTTTTTGAATTTGGATTTTGTGCGCCAGCTGAACTTGGCTGATTTATGAGACGGTTTCGTCTTTGGCCGGGTTTTGACCTGGTCGCCAAAAGACAGGATTTATCTTTGGTGTCGGTTTTGGCCCAAATTAGTCTTATTTGACTCGGAACGACCCACTGGGCCTGAATTTGAGGTCTGTTTTGTGAGATTTTTACTCCGCTAAAATTCCATGTCGGATATTATTGATTCTGAGCCCAAATCCGAGTATACCAAGTCACGTTTGCGTCCGATCATCATCGGGTGTTTTTCGGAGACTACCATAGACACGTGGCAGTCAAAATGCGAGTGTCTACAGAGCCCCACTCTGACTGAGGCTTGGACAAGGCGAAAGTCAGAGTAGCTACCAAGTCCGCTAAGACCTGGTAGACTTCCGGTCGGGTCATTTATAGTCCTGTGGACTCGCGTGAAGGGCTCGCCAGCCATAAGCAGAGGGTCATACCTGTCCTGATGATGATAGCTTCGCGGGGAGTCAGACTTGTAGCATAAGTCCTGGGCACGCCTATATGTGGGCCCATCCCGTACCATTTCGGGGAAAATGCCGCCTTTTGGGCGTTCCGCTGGGGAAGTATGTGAGCTATACGGGCTTGCTTTACAAGCCTTGAGTCGTACCTGAGCTGATGATGATGCTCCGTGGGGAGTGAAACTTGCCTCTCTGGGGAGCAGGTGTACCCGTATGCCGACACATCACACCTTGGATGTAGCATACCGGGGGAAAGCTGACCTTGTTGGGGAATTTAGTAGTTTCGCGGAGACTTGCCTCTGAAGTCCGGAGTGTACCTGTATGCTGACACATAAAAACTTGTATGTAACACGTAGGCAAAACACTGACTCGTGCTGGGGAGATAAAAATATTTTTAAAAAAAAAATTTTGAAAGGGACAAAATTTTGAAAAAATTTTATTGCGAAGTAACTTTAACACAGAAAATTTTTAGAGACTCTTAGGAAAGCTCGGGACGGCTTGATTCCTATTCTGGATCCTAGTTTGAAATCAGGCCTGCGCGCGCATAGGGCCCAGTTTGCTGAGGAGGCAGAGTAGTTAGGTTTTCAGTTAGGTTTCCTCATTATAAATATGAGAATCCCTGCTTCAGTTTTCTGCATCTCAACTAAAAATTCTTCTTTTCCTTCTCAAAATCTTTTAGACTTTCGAGAAAGCTAGGAATTCCTATCATGGGTATCGATCACTTGACAGCTATGCTTGTCGCATGGTCCCAATATTTTCGGGATGAGGAAAAGGTCCGATTGACCCATATGGGAATTGTCAATTTATTCCCTTTCCAACGTCTAATAGTTGACTCGCATTTCTTGGACGCCTGCTTGTCGTTTTGGGACATCACCCATCACGTATTCGCGTTCCCGAGGGGAGAAATATGCCCTTTACCCGAGGAGATTACGGCTATAGGTGGTTGGAGTCCTGTTGCTCAACCAGCTATTCCTCCGTTCTACCCGGATCCAAGGAGACGGTTGAGGGAATTCTTGGGTTTGTCTCATGCTGAGACAAATCGGATGGTACGGGGAGATAGCGTTTCCCTATTCGATCTGGCTGACAAGTTTATGAACCCTCGAGATGTAAGGGCCACCCCTGCTCACAGGCGTAGGGCGTTTGCCTTTTGCATGCTGCACTGCTATGTCTTCGAAGGGCTGATGGAACTTGACTCGTGCATGGGTCAAATCAGGCTGATTGGAGTGGTTGACCAGATGGAGACTGGTCATAGCCCCGCTTGGCTAGCCACAGGGGAAATCATCATGGGTCTAGATGCTAGGCGGCTCGACCCAACCCGACGGTTGACAGGAAGTACCCGTCTCCTGCAGGTATACAGCTCGCATTTTTTTTTTCACGCGAGATACCTGAAGTACGCAAGTCACTCGATCAAGTGGACCTGTCACTCGATCGAGTGACACTCATATCGAGCTACTGCCTGCTTTCAGAGGGCTAACTCGATCGAGTCATCTGCTGCACTCGATCGAGTGGACCCTGGCGAACCCCTCCGTTGCTTATAAAATTTGTGTATACTTTTCAGATATGGTTGTCGGAGCGACTGTCAATCATGGAGACCCCTCCGAGCATACCCAATTATCGGAGTAGCCATATCAGCTCAAGAAGGCGAAAGATAAGCTCGAGTCATCGGATAGATCGAGCTTACTGGGATGAGGAGCTGGTGTTCCATGGGGGCCCTTTGATCAGATGGACCGTTGCTTGGTGGTTTCTTTCGAAGTTGGCTGCACTGGCCAAGAGAGACCAAGCTCGCTACCTGGTGATCTTGTCCCTTGACTGGACAGTTCACATTTACCCGAATCGTCTCCTAAGACAGTTCGGTTCGTCTCAGCGCATCCCTGAGACTGAAGCCATTATCAGCGTCTCGCTCCAATTGACGGACGCTATGTGCGACACCTGGTTGCAGAGATGGTTCACTCGTCCTACATGGACTATACCCAGCCCTTGCCAATCTGCTTGGGTGTCACGGGCTTACCAGAAATGGACTTCTGAGGAGTCCGAGGAAGCTCGCAAGGCCTTAAAACTTGATGAGGCTTTTGAATTGGTCCACCGCGACACGACGAAGGACAACAGGGACTTCTTCACCGGTGGAGATATTCCTGAAGCTACAGTCCGGGAGGAATCGGGTCTTAAGTCACAAACTAAGACTCGATCTAAGGAAGTCGGTTCTAGCAGCACTCGGGGGCAAACCGACTTGGAGAGATGCCTTGGGCAAAGGTTGGCGGTCCAGGACCGACTAGGTCCGCGTGACCGGCTCCCTGAGCCCGTGAGGGCCTGACTTGGGCCTATTGATGTGATAGAGGAGTCGGGCTCAAACAATCGAGCCCGAGCTAGAGAGGTTCCTGTGGTGATTCGGGAACGCTCCCCTCCGCGTCGTCGCTAGTGGACGGCTAAGGAGGCCAAGGACAAGGGGAAGGGCAAGATGCCCTAAATGCCGAGTCCTTTAGCTTTATTATTATTTAAGTATTATTATTATTTTTTGTTGTGTGTCCTTTTTGTATTTACTTTTTGAATTCCTGCATTTTTGTACTTTCCCGAGTTTGTCGAGATTTTTTTTTTTTTGAATTAATAAAAGAAGTTTATTATTAAACCGCTCCTATCTTTTCTTGATTGCATTGGTTGTAACCTTTTGAGGGGTTGCCTACGTATCCGCGATTAGCAGAATCAAACCGAACGTAGTTCAGGCGTAGTTAATTTGCAATCTCGAATTACACCAAGACTATTGGTCCAAGATGTTTATAACAGTAGAATAAATAATTCTAGCTCATTGACTTGCTTTTTGTAAAAAAATATTTTTTTATAAAATTTGCTAATGACATTGAGAAGAGGCTAGGGGTAGTAACCCTTCAGTTGGTCCAGGTTGGTTGGGTTGACAAATTCATTCCCGTCCAGGTCCGTCAGCATCACTGCTCCCCCTGATAGGATCTTCTTCACCAGATATGGACCAGCCCAATTGGGTTTGAATTTTCCCCTTGGGTCGACTGGTAGTAGAGCTCGAACAGACTTAAGGACTACATCGCCTTCTTTAATGTGTCTGGGCCTTACTCTCTTGTTGAAGGCCCGTTGGATCCTCTTCTGGTAGATTTGGATATTATTGAGGGCACGGGACCGTCGTTCGTCTAGTAGAACCAATGAGTCATATCGTGCTCGAACCCAGTCAGCTTCGGGTACTTGGCTTTCTAGCAGAATTCTGAGGGACGGTATTTCCAGTTCAACTGGTTGGACTGCCTCCATCCCATAGGTTAGGTAATACGGCGTTGCCCCGGTTGCGGTGCGAATTGACGTTCGGTATCCCCATAGGGCAAAAGGTATTTTATCGGGCCAGTCCCGGTAATTATCAGCCATCTTTTTGAGTATGGTGACAATTGTTTTATTGGCCGCCTCTACTGCTCCATTTGTTTGGGGACGGTAAGGCGAGGAAGTATGCCTTTGGATTTTATATTTGGTCAGCAGGGCCGCAGTCTCGGCTTGAAAATGAGTCCCGTGATCACTGATAAATTCAGACGGAATCCCATATCGACATATTATCTTGTTCTGAATGAACTTGGCCACATGCTTGGCATTGAGAATGCGATATGATTCAGCTTCGACCCATTTGGTGAAATAGTCGATAGCTACCAAAATGAAGCAATGCCCACCGGTACCAGAGGGATTTATTTTCCAGATTATGTCAATACCCCACGTTGAGAATGGCCAGAGTGACGTCATGGTATACAGCAGTGATGACGGCATATGTTGCACATTGCTAAAGATTTGACAGTTATGACAATGTTTGACATACGACCGGCAATCGGCCTCCATGGTATTCCAGTAATAACCGAGCCTCATGATTTTCCGGACCAGCATGTGGGCGTTCATATGTGGGCCGTTTTCACCATCATGTACTTCGGCCATAACCTTTTCAGCCTTATACTTGTCAACACAAAGGAAAAGAGCCCCCTGTGCCGTCTTTTTGTATAATTGACCGTCGTCGGTACGGATGAACTGGGTGGCTAGGCTCCGCAAGGCTTTCTTGGCTCGACCTTCCGACCCGGGAGGATATTCTCCGTTTGTCAGGTACGTTAACACAGCCTGATACCATGGTTCGGGATCAGTTATCTCAATGTCTTCGATGTCGTGGATGTCCGATGGCTCGGAACGTCTTTCGACGCAAATCGGCATACTGGTCACGTGGTCGGGAATGTTCAGTAAAGATGCCAATTTTGAGAGTGCATCTGCAAACTGATTCTCTTCCCGGGGTAGGTATATGTACTCTACCTTTTGGAATCGTTTCTCGAGATCCCTTACTCGTGCCTGGTAGGCCACGAGATTAGCATTTCGAGTCTTCCATTTTTGGAGTGCTTGGTTAATGACCAAGGATGAGTCACCATGTACCCGGAGATTTGTGATCCCCAGATTGGCAGCGGCTTGTAGCCCGTAAATACATGCTTCGTATTCTGCTGCATTGTTGGTAACATCAAAGTCCAGCTTGATGGAGATGGGAGTGTGCTCTCCTTTTGGTGAAATTAGGAGGATCCCGACTCCAAACCCTCGAAAATTGGATGCTCCATCGAAGTATAAATCCCAAGTTTCAGTATCAGTATGGAAAATATCTTCGTCTGGGAAGGACCAGGTGTCGATGTGTCCTTCTTCGATTATTGGGCTGTCGGCGAGAAATTCAGCTACTACTCGACCTTTAATAGCCTTTAATGGTATAAAATTCAAGTCGAACTCTGCCAGCATTAGAGTCCATCTAGAGATTCGACCGTTGAGAACGGGCTTTTCGAAGATGTATTTGATCGGGTCCATTTTGAATAGCACATGGACCTCGTAACTGAGCATATAGTGCCGGAGTTTCTTAGTGGCCCAGACTAGAGCCAAACACGTCTTTTCGAGCATGGTATATTTGCACTCATACTCTAAAAACTTCTTGCTGATGTAGTAAATGGCTCTTTCTTCGGAGTCAACCGTCTGAGCCAGCATAGCCCCCATGGCTGTCTCAGTCATCGTTAGGTATAACGACAGAGGCAAACCGGGTTGAGGTGGCATTAAGACCGGCGGAGCAGACAGAATTTCCTTGATCTTGTCGAAAGCATCTTGGCATTTGTCATCCCATAGTACCCGTTCCCCTACTTTCAGTTTCTTGAAGATTGGTTCACACACCATGGTCAGCTTGGAAATGAACCGACTAATATACTAGACTTTCCCGAGAAATCCCCTTATTTCTTTTTCGGTTTTAGGGGGTTGCATCTCGGTAATGGCTTTGATTTTAGCTGGGTCGACTTCGATACCTCGTTGGCTAACGATATGACCCAGTAATTTGCCTGAGGTTACCCCGAAACTGCACTTTTGAGGGTTTAGCCTCATGTTGTACTTGCGTAGTCGGCTGAAGAATTTTCTTAGGGCGGTGATGTGACCGTCCCGTTCTTTGGATTTGACGATCATGTCGTCTACATAAACTTCTACCTCTTTATGCATCATGTCGTGTAATAAAGTGGTAGCGGTCCTTTGGTATGTGGCCCCGGCATTAATGAGACCGAACGGCATGACGGTATAGCAGTAAGTACCCCAAGGTGTTGTGAAGGTAGTCTTACTCATGTCTTCTTCCGCCATCTTGATTTGATTATACCCGGCATACCCGTCCATGAATGATAGAAGGGCATGGTTGGCCGTATTATCCACCAGTATGTCGATGTGTGGTAACGGAAAATCATCTTTCGATCCCGAAAATCTACACATACCCGCACCTTACCGTCCTTTTTAGGAACCGGCACGATGTTTGCCACCCAGCCCGGATACTCGGACACTTGTATGAAGCCGGCTTTGAATTGTTTGTCGACTTCTTCTTTTACCTTGAGAGACCACTCGGGCCTCATCCGACGAAGCTTCTATTTGACCGGTTTGCACCCGTCTTTGATTGGTATGCGGTGCTCGGCTATTTCCCGGTCTATCCCCGGCATGTCCTTGTAGGACCATGCGAAGACATCCTTGAACTCTTGGAGGAGGTTTATGAACTGTTGTTTCTCCTCGGGATCTAAGGATAACCCTATCTTAAGTGTCTGAGGCTCTAAGGTTGTTCCTACATTTATGGACTCGGTTTCTTCGATCACCGGGTTCCGGGACTCCCTTTGCTCTAGTTGCTCGATCAGGTGTGGAGGTAAGGGTACCTGTTCGTCTGGTTTCTCAATGTCATAGCATAAATCATTTTTGAAAGCAGAATTTAAAAGAGACAAGTCGTAAGCAGAACGGTTGTTATTATTGATTGAAAATTTGGAGAACAGCTCAAAGAGAGCAGCCATCTGATCATTGGTCAGTGGCGGAATTGGTAGGGCACTCGGGACAGACCCCGAAGTGCCAGCAGCAGGAATGATAAAAGGGAGAGGGGTTACAGGAGTGACTCTAGCACCGACTTCCCTAGACTCGACCTCAGACTCTGACTCAGACTCCGACTCAGACTCGGACTCGGACTCAGATTCAGGCATGTCTCCCTCTCCGGTGACCAGCTTGTAAATTCTTCCCTGACTGTCAGTCCACTTGACAGTCTTCCTCCAGGCCCTGTTTCCCGTCTCGGAACCAACATCCGAGATTAGCTTGGTCGGGTCAAACCTGTTGCTGCGGAGGATCAGGTTGACCAGGTCTTCCTTCGGAGTTGGGGCTATGACGTCTTCCCCAAATAGTAGCCCTAGCGCGGGCTCAGCATCTTCAGCTCCGTTGGATTGGATGAGGGCGAACACATCATCCGGGATGTAGTTGCAGTCCCGGGCCAAGTGGGTCCCGAGCTGCACAGCATTTGGCTGGTATAGACCAACCTGAATAGCCCCAAATACCGGTGTGACAAAGTAGTCAGCCAACCGTGGGCTGTAAGGGCTCAAGTGGATACCCTTAATAATGTTGCAGACCTTCTCAATTCCTGCTCGGACAACATTGTCGGGAGTTATGGCATACCCGAGACCAAAGTGAGACTCTTCATCTTTGAGAACCTCGATGATCTTCCCAGCTGGAAGATCGGTTCGAGAGGTAGCCCCCAGAAAGTACCCTAGGTTTTGGAGCATCGTGTCGATACTCGTAGTGAAGTAAGGCCTAAAGAGGTACTCTTCCTCGATCATCCCCACAAAATCAAACCCCCAGAGATCCGTGCGTCCCGTGGCGTTACAGCTAGCCACAGTCATTGGTGTTGCCTCTAAAGTGATGACATCGTTAAGCAGAGGCATCTTGATCTTTCGGTGGAGGGTGGAGGACACCGCCTTGACCGCGTGGATCCAAGGCCTACCTAGGAGCAAGTTGAATGACGAGGTGACGTCGATCACCTGGAATTCGAGCTCCTTTTCTATTGGGCCGGTTATGATGGTCAGTTTCACGGCCCCAGCTACCGACTTTGGGCTCCCATCGAAAGCTTGGATGGTCTGAGCAGTCGGGATATAGTCAGCCTCGGTAATGCCGAGGGCTTTTGCGGTCCTTAGAGGAAGGACATTCACAGCGGACCCATCATCAACCAGGGTCATAGGGAGGTATTTCCCTCGGCAAACTACCGTAATGTAGAGGGCCAGATTATGGGAGGCCCCGAATGGTGGTAGGTCGGTTTCGGAGAAAGTGATCATCGGACCTCCTTCCTTAGCTTTGCCCTTCAGGTGGGGCAGGACCGTGGCTACCATCTCAGCAGGGGTAACCAAAGAATCAACCTTAATTTGATCGAGAGCCTTTGTAAGTGCTTCTCGATGCTCTTGTGAGCTAACTAGGAGTTGCCATATCGTGAGGTCAACTCGGGTTTTCTTCAACTGCTTCACGAGAGCCGTTTCAGCAGTTGGCTCTTCAGGGGCGACTTCCGTCCTGAATGGCTCAGTGACGGTTTTCGGGATAGGGGTGTCCCTAGAGCTAGTGGCTTGATAGGGACGACCAAGGTGGTTACTGGTTAGGACTCGGGATTTAGTCCTTCGAATCTCCTCAGAGGTGATGGGGACAGCTTCCCCTTTGGCGAGGTAGACGTCATCCTCGTCGTCAAACCAGATCCCGTTTACTTGCGGGATAAACGGAGAGATAAGGTAGGAGAAATCAATCACCTCCCCGGTAAAGATGGCATGGGAGCTGAAAGGGTTCTCCTTGTTGCTGGGCTTATCTCCGGGTAGCGGGATTTTACCGCTTTCGATCAGGTCCTGGATCAGGTGCTTCAACTTCTAGCACTTCTCGGTATCATGCCCATTACCTCGGTGGTACTGGCAATAGGCTTGGGCGTTGTAGTTCTTGGAGCGTCGCTCGACCGGAACTTCAGGAGTTGGGCCTATCGGTTGGATTAGGCCTTTAGAGGATAGCCTTTGTAAGGCATAAGTATAGGTCGTACCTATGTCAGTGAAAACCCGAGGTGGGGTGTTCTTCTTGGACGGGGCATCTAGTAGATTAACCGCGTCGAAAATGCTGCGGGTTGCAGCTTGAGGCTTGGTAGTGGAGGAAGAAGCCCCTTGGTAACCCTTGGCAGCGGCCTTAGTGAGGCCTTCCAGTCTTAAGTCATCTTCGATCCTCATACCCATTTCAGTAAGGGTGGTGAAATTGGGTATGACAGCATATTGGAGGTGAACCCGGTAGGATGGGAGGAGGTTCTTGACAAAAGCCTCCACCAAAGTCTTCTCACTGGGCTTATCGACCAGTTTCACGCTCTCGGCCCTCCAGCGTTGAAGGTATTTGGTAAAACCTTCCTTCGGCTCTTGGGCCATAACCTCCAGAGATCTCATTATGGTTTGGATCTCGGTGTTGTCAGCATAGTTCCGAGCGAACTCGGTGGCCACATCATCCCAAGTAGGGTATTTCTTCATGTCTAGCCTGTAGTACCAGGCCCGAGGGTGCTTTTCAAGAGACGCAGCAAAGAGGTCTTGAACATGGTAGAGTCCACCCCTTTGATGGCCATGAACTCCTTGAAGGCACGTACATGTAGTAACGGGTCTTCAGTCCCTTCAAACATGGGCAAACCGGTGAGGTTCAGGTTTGCGGGCAGCTTGTCACTCAGTGGGTTATACTCACGACTATTCTCCCGATGGATATTGTTACTCCCAGTCAAGTGAACTTGCTCTTCCAATAGGCGAACCGAGCTAACTAGTTCAGCCAAAGGTTCCGCGACCCCCGTATTTGGAGTCCTTTGCTCCACTGCAGCCAGACGAGTGATGATAGCAATTTGCCCAGCCCTCATTTCATTCGGTTGGGCTTCGATCTCGGCCTGTTTGTCGACCATGGCGTCCACAGAGGTTTTCAGACTGCCTAAAGTAGCTTCCATTCTGCGATTGTGTCTGGTTGCCGGTGGCCTGTCTGTAAGAACACCACGTAATCAGAAACCGAACCCAGATCTCGGAACCGTAAAAAAGTACATCCCGAGCGACCCAAAAGGAAAAGGACTGAGTGGAAAAAACTCGAGAAAGACACCTAGACGGATGATTCGTAGGTGGTATGACTTCCTTAGGATTTTGGCTTAGTGGGCCTTGTCCCGTTCGAAGGAAGGTCCACGTGAGATTAATCCCCAGACTTTTGACTCGAGTGTATGGACGGACTTTCCTTTGTAGGGGTATGCCCCACGCGGGTTGGTCGTGCCTTGACAAATAAGGCGGATTCGGGAAAGGGGGGAAACTCGTGATATAAGATCGACGGAGTTTTGACTCTATAAACCCTCTACGTACTATGCAAAGACCTGACACACGGATAGACGGTAGGTCCTATAATATGGAAGATCTATTCTAGGAAAGTTGGAGGTTTGAAGTTGGAATATGTAAAGGGTGAATTTCCGATAGTTCGAAAATGGAAAGCGGAATTTCAAAAACCAAGATTAGAATTTTGAAGAAAATTCAGAAAATCAAAATGGTGTTGGAAATTCAAGATTTAAAACGGACAGCATGTCGACTAAAGAAAAGGATATTTTGAGTCAAATCGTTGATCCTAAATTTCGGCGGCATTCCGAGTTTTGAAAATTGGATATTTTGAAAAGGTGAGTCCCGAAATGGGCAGTATTTCGGGTTTTTCAAATTTGGGCGTTTTGGAAAGATGGGTCCCAAAATGGACAGTATTTCGGGTTTTTCGAAAGGTGGGTATTTTTTGGAAAGATGCAATTATTGAAATGATGGTTTTTTGAAAATTGACACGGAAACCAAGTAGCATGTAGTCAAACAAGCATTATAACGACGCTTATGTATGCTTTACACTAAGTCTCGGTCGGTCAAAATAGGGTCTATACCAACAACGATGGCTTTCTCGTGTGATGGACGGACTCCCTAAGCCGAGTTGGTCTTAGGACATGCCGCGAAACCGAGACGAGTTCCACCATCGATGTCTTTAGCGCACCCATGTAGGAATGCACCGTGGTATAGTGGGACGTCGGTCACAAGTAACCGGCCCGGGCAAATTTGGGTTATGCATGAATCATTAAACTAATGCGCGCACACTAATCTACGAACGATTTCTCTTCGAGTCTCACCCTAGGAACCCCGATGACATGTGGTACATCATGTATCCCCAGCAGAGTCGCCAAATTGTGGACATGACGTAGGTCCACCCCGACGCGGCCACGCGCGGGTTTGTGTAGGCGAATGAAACTCGTGGTGAGATTGTTCTTGGGTTCGAAATTTAAGTCAAAATGGAGTCGCCACCGAATTTTGTGGTTATTCGGAACCATACGAGCCCACTCTATGTCGTCATGGGCTACACACAAAGTAAGCCCACTTCGATTTCAGAGTTTATGGGGCTCGTCCCTTTGCATTGTTATACCGATACCGTTTACACCGGCTTTCGTATATAAAATGACTCTAGTGCGCCAAGGGTTTCGGACATCCGGAAACCTAAGGTTCTGAGTAAGGGGTGAGGGTACGTGTTGGGAAGCCCACTAAGGACACCCAACCCCGCCCGCACATGGCGGCCTTTACTAAGACATCGTTCGTGTTCGTGTACGCGCGCTAGTAAAATAATTAAATGATATGCAAACAGCGTTTTCGGGCTAAGCATGTGAATTATTGATTTGCTACGTCATTTAATGCATCTTAGTTATGGTCGAAGTGATTTAGCATGCGAGATTCATTTATAAAGCGTAAGGCAAGTAAATAAATAAAGCTCGAAAGGAAATAAAAAACGTACAAGTTACACGGGCGGAAATACAACCCGGAATTCACAATACAACATTACGTAAAAATAATAAACAAAATAAAAATAACGCGATATAATGATAGGGACGGACCCGTATGTAAACTAGACCGCGAAATATGTAAATGGACTACCCCGATTAAATACACATTATGTCGTGTACTAAACGAAGGACGGAAACATGAGACTGTGACATATTGCTAGCCCGATCTCATATCCCGTAGTCTTGTCCCGACTTATCATGTCAAAAATTGATCAAAGACGTTCTACGTGTCGTGATGTGCATGGTTTTGAAAATAGGAAGGTCACGTGATGGTCTTTACACGTGATGACTAAAGTCGATAAAAGGACGGGGCTTGAAATGTGTGTCAAACCCCTCGGTTTTATGGGTTACAGGACCCACTCGGCGGAGTCGTGGTGTGACTCAGTCGAGTACGCCTTTTACGTGGCTACTGCCCATTTTTTGGGGTGCTACTCGATCGAGTAGCATATGTACTCGGTCGAGTAGACCCTGTACGAATGATAATTCGTTTTGTTTTATGACTTGAAATCGATGGTCGGCCAAACCAAATACGAATACCGCATGATTCGTATTTTACTTGGCCTCCGGTACTATAATCGTGTACGAACGATTATAATACCGTTATCGGAGTTTATGAAAACGTTTATCGTTATACTAGAAAATTTGAATTAGCAACGAAAGATGTCCCTCTACGTCACGACATCGAAACTAACCCTTTCGGGTTATGTGATGTCGGTTTTCGTGTCAACGGGTTTCGTACCAATTACAGAAATGGGATTAAATACGTTCAACTACGACCGTTTGCAATCGCGTCACGCCCTTGAGTACGTTGGGGCGGGGCTCCTCGAAAGGGCTCCACCTTCGTTGTTGCTCGTAAAGGGATTAGACGGACTTTAGGCAAACATCGTAGTCAAACGGATTTAAAACCGGATTTTGATACTAGTTTACGTATACACTGTATAATAACGATATTAGTAATAAAAAGATGATACAATAATGAAAATGCAAAAGTATAGAAACGTTAGTGCTAGTGTTAGTGTTACTACGATTACGATTACAATACGAAATACGATAGAGTAAATAAAAATGCGACGAGATGAAAGAGATCGAGATGGGGTTTAGGACACCCTCAACATACATGCTAGGTATAGGCCTCGGAAATGGACTCGTAAATAGCGACGGGACGCCGGAGTATCGAGGATGTACGCGAGTTGTGGTGTGTGTGTGTGTTGCGTCGGTTTCCGAGGGACGAGGGGCTCGGGTTTTTGTGTAGTCTCGCTAAGGACGTGGTATGGGGTGTGTAGTAGGGTTAGGATGTAAAATGTAGGGTAAATGCTTAGGGTGTAAAGTTGTGAAATGCATGGGGATCATGGGGTATTTATAGGTGTTTCCCACGACATAGAGGCACTCGATCGAGTGGCCCTAGTGCACTCGATCGAGTGCCTTTGTGAACGGGTCAAACCCGGGGTCAAGACGCTCCACTCGACCGAGTAGGGTCAATCTACTCGATCGAGTGGATCAATCGGGTGAGACAAATAAGGAAAGATTATCCTTGATTGATTTGATTGTTTCGTCTTTGGCCGGGTTTTGACCTGGTCGCCAAAAGACGGGATTTATCTTTGGTGTCGGTTTTGGCCCAAATTAGTCTTATTTGACTCGGAACGACCCACTGGGCCTGAATTTAAGGTCTCTTTTGTGAGATTTTTACTCCGCTAAAAGTCCATGTCGGATATTATTGATTCCGAGCCCAAATCCGAGTATATCAAGTAACGTTTGCGTCCGATCATCATCGGGTATTTTTCGGAGACTACCATAGACACGTGGCAGTCAAAATGCGGGTGTCTACACTAACACTTCGCGCGCATCGCGCATTCTCAAACAGTCGTTCGAATTATGCCAAAAAATCGACAATCAATGACAATAATATACGCCTTCAAAATACATACACAAATCGTACCTAACCATACGCACGCATCGCGCGCGAGCAAAAACTAGTTATATAAAAAGAGGGAGAAACAACTTTTGCTTAACATTTGTATGGACAAATTGTCCTTCACAA
Organism: Agrostemma githago; assembly: GCA_958450325.1. Taxonomy (NCBI): domain Eukaryota; kingdom Viridiplantae; phylum Streptophyta; class Magnoliopsida; order Caryophyllales; family Caryophyllaceae; genus Agrostemma; species Agrostemma githago. The sequence goes on along the minus strand of OY288245.1, from coordinate 57,633,577 downwards.
AAGGGGATACTTTGCCAAAGCTTTTGGACAGATTTGTCCTTTAACTTTTGATATGTATAGGTATTTAGTACTCCGTAATAGGAGTGAGGATACTACTTACTACTCCCTCTGTTCATATTTAAAGGGTAAGTTTCCATTTTGCATAAGAATTTAAAAAGTACTAAAGTAATATTAAAAGTACAATAAGTAGGGAGAAATTAGTATTTAATTATCCAAAATATTCTTTAACAATGGTATATAGTGTAAATAGGATATTAGAATAAGGATAATTTGGTCCAAATAATGAATTTAAAAGGAAATGAGTCAATTGGATTTGAACAACCCAAAAAGGAATACGTACCCTTTGGATATGAACGGGGTAGTACTAGCTAGATTAAGCCTTGTAGGTATGTATACATAATTACAATTCTATAATAAGTTGCTTTTGATACGTATTTAGTTAATACTCCCTTCGTATCTATATGTTCGTATACTTTTATTAAAATACTCCTCACATATATTAAACAAAGGGAACGAACATGTAGATACGGAGAGAGTAATTTGTATGTATTTTAGTACTTCCTCTCACATATAGTTAAAGGTAATGGTTAACATTTAATTAATCTCTATATCATATTGTCGAAAGGGTCCATAAAAATGATTCAAACTATTCTTTCGAAAGAAAATCGTGGTAGAATTACTGTCTAATCACGACTAATGTCTAGTCACCTATCTCTTGTAGTGTTTGTTTGTTGTCTGTTTGTTGATGCAAGCAATTTGTTTGTATCTAATCAAGTCAATGGATAAAATTTACCAGCAAACTTTTGAATACTTTGTATAATTTTACATCGATAAGACGAACATGTTTTACGTTAGTCCTTAGAAAAATGACTTTTGTCTTATCATGTATATTCGACCAATTTAAGACTAAGATGAATATATATACCAATATTCCAAATAAAAACTCGTATTTTTTTAAGGGTTATTTAACGACAATAATACAACCTATAGGGCGTCTTTCCCAAATAATACCAATTTCAATAAATCTGAGAATAATACGTATTATTGGAGTAGTTAAACAAAAGTAGTATAAGTGACTTTATAACCTGCTACATCAGGTTACCTAATTAATATTAATATTAACCTGCTACTTATCCTTCATCCTCCTACTTAGACCTGGATAACGGGTGAACCATGTCGGGTCACCTTCGGCTCGGGTCACTTTCGTGTTATAATAATCGGGTTGACTTCGGGTTGGGTCAGATAATTTCGGGTTCGAGTCGTTCTCGGGTTTGTTGTTTTCATCTTTTTTAGGGATATCGACTCGTTTTCTATAATAATAGTCAGGTCAGTTTCGAGTTAGCTCGGGCCAATTCAAATTACGGGTCAAAATCAAGTCTTCAATTCGGGTATCGGGTCAGGTCAGTTTTGTCAGGTCTATTCCTCCTTACTTCTCTCCTTCATCCTCTCTCTCAATTACCTTTCATCCTTCTTCAATTTTTTTTTAATTTCTATATGTTTTGTTTAGATTAATGTATTGATTTTGGTGTAGGATTGTGTTGTTAGTTAGATTTGGTGAGGTTAAAGACTTGAAGAAAGGAAAGACTGATGACATGAATGACGTTTAATGCCCCGTACGCTGAGTAAGTGAAAAGGAGTGAAGTAATATGAAATAAATGAAAGGCGAAAAAGGAAGGTGAACGGGTTCTACCGCTAACTGGTCATCTATACTACTCTGGTTTAACTACTCCAAAAATACGTATTATTTTCTGATTTATTAAAATTGGAATTATTTTTGGAAGACGATCTATAGTTGGTATTATTGCCGTTAAATAAAATTAAAGGTGAAAAAGGAAGGTGAAAGGGTTCTACAGGTAACCGGTCACCTATACTACTCTTGTTTAACTACTCCAATAATCGTATTATTCTCAGATTTATTAAAATTGATATTATTTTGGGAAGATGCCCTATAGTTGGTATTATTGTTGTTAAATAACCCTTTTTTTAATCAAAAATATATTTCAAGAAGAATGTGATAGACGGAGGCTAAGGTAGGAAAATGATTGATATGCGTGTTTTTAAATTTGAGTAACTTAATCTGCATAGACCATCTCTCAAAATTGTCGACTACGCTAATAAAAAATCATTCTCGAGAGTTGGTTGTGCAGTCATATCACTACAACAAATTGACACTTGCGTCATGATTTATGCCACGGAAATTTGTTATTTGTGGCTAAATTTTACCTAGCCACGGGAAAAATTTGATTCAATACTTGGGAAAAAAAATATGCCACGGGAACATTTTTTTCTGTGGCAAATATTCACTTGCGCCACGAATTTTATTAAAGTCGTGGCCAATAATCACTCTTGCCACGAAAGATGCCACACCTGTGGCAAAAATATACTTAGCCACGAATTTGTTCAGTGACAAATATTATTTAGCCACGACATAATTAACTTCCGTGGCGAAATTATTTTTTTGCCACAGATGTAATAAACGCATGTGGCTAATGGTTCTCCGAACTTTAATAAAATTACTTTCATGTTAAGCCAAGTGTCAAATATTGATCTTAAAAAATTCATTAAAATTCAAAGCTAAAGATAATATGAAGAAAAAAATATTAAATTTGAAAATATTTTATTAATAAAAAAATTCGTATTATTTTATTTAGTTTTAAGAAAAAAAAAAAGATTGTTTGTAAAATTAAATACAAGAAAACTTTGGTTGGCTAATTTATTGATTTTTTATTAATCATCATTTCTGAATTAATTGATTTCTCTTAATCTGACAATATGTTTTATTAAAATTTTATAATCTTAAGTATGACTTTTGAAAGACAACTAACATTTACATAGTGTAATGTATGCTAGCTAAAATGCAACGTACATAGCATATCAAGTAAAATTAGTATGTGATTGATCATCCATCATTAAGACGTCAAATATTATTTAAGACTCTTTCATTTTTACCGCTTAATTAATTAAATTTTTCACATGTAATACACTTCTTTTTAAGACAATAAAACTTAAAAAGAAAGTGACTGAGCATGATTTTTTTCCAAATTATTGATTTTCTTACAATATTTCCAGTGTGAAAAAAACCGCTTTATTAAACTCGTATTTAAGAATTCTAATCGGTCTATATTTTGTTATGGAATTAACTTTGACTACAAAAATAAAAATTATTTTTGTAAATTAATTGTCTTTCAAGTTGTTTGGTTTGGAAGAAAGATTAATGTATTAGAAAGTCGTGCCTAAGTTCAATAACCAGTCAAAATAATTTTTCAAAAAAAGAGAGGTATAAGTGAGAAAATCAAATAATTAACAAATACAAGTAAAAAATCTAATAATTAAGAACTAATAGTGAGAAAATAAAAAATTAATTTATCGTCAACTTTTTAATTCGGTAACTGTTCTGTAATATTATTTGGAAGATATTTTAAAAAATGAATTTAAAATAAAATTTACTTAATGAAAAAATAAAATTCGGATAAAACTTGAAGTAGACAAGAGCAAACTCAATGAGGATAAAAAAAACTGATAAAATAAAATAACGACCGATAACGAAAAGAAAAAAACATATCGAAAGAACTAGCAATAAAAGAACGTATGGAAAATATAAACTAAAATAAAAATATTGATAAATTAATGAAATCATGAGTCCGAAAATCAACTTCGAGAATCTTTTTTTTCCGGAATAATAATTTTTTACGCATTATATGCAAATCATTGAAAAAAATTAATTACTCAAAAGTAAATGTAGTTTGTGAAAAAACATCACTTTAAAAGAATTCAAACTAATGATTAGGTCAATAAAGTTCAATTTCATTTCTGGTAGCTGGGCACAAGAAATCCAGAGTTAAGCATGCTTGAGTGAGAGTAGTGTTAAGATGGGTGACCTCCTGGGAAGGCTCTTCGATGCGTATGGTGAAATTAAATAATATTGGAATGACTCAGCTGTAATGCTAGTAACCGTTCCAGATGTGACTAGTATAGGGGTAGAGAATTCTTACGGTTATTAATTTATTTAATTTATTATATATTTTGTCACCGGAATAAATATTTCGCCACAAACATAATTAGCCACAGGAGACTCCGTGGCAATAAAATCAATACTTGCCACGTTTTTTTTTCCCCGTGGCTATTTGTTTGCCACGGCCACTTGCGCCACGGATGGTATTTCCGTGGAAAAGTACTTTAGCCACGAAAATTTAGCACTTTTGCCACGAATTCAGCCGTGGCCCAAGTGCTCATTTGTAGTAGTGTATGTTCGGATTGTCAATGGTTGCAAACACTTGTTAATGCAATGAGCATAGGAGAAACATTTTCGATCTACTTTGATGCGGACTCCCCACTGTTCTATTACAAAGATGAACGAAAAAATGAAGTGAACCAAGACGACCTTAATCAATTTCTTCAAGAGAGTGAGCTTACTGTTCCAATTATGCAGATTTTTATGAGGTTTTGTGCTAACCTATCTACTACAATCACTTAGTTACTTTTGATTTATTGAAGTGTAACAATGAAAGCAATTTATTTGTTTCCAAGGGCATAATTTTATTGTATAATGTTTGTATAGTCCTCTTCAAGAGGACCTAGTGAAAGACAAAAGTGGAGTACACATTGGATAGATATGCCCTGCCATTACAACCGATGGTAGATTGATGAAAAAGATGGAAGATGCAATATCATATATTAGTAATGCATTCTTAAAGTCTACTGCTACTCTTAATGGCGACGAATTCATATTGACACCAATAAGTGATAGGTAGTACTAATAAACCTCATCATATCATTGGTTTTTCTTGTGGTTTGTCATTTATTTAATATTTGAAACACCGTAATATCTTTGCGTTTTTTCTAATGTAGTAAGCATTGGGTCCTACTTGCGATTTGCCCTCAAACTTTCACTATTTATTTGTTTGACCCAAATCCCAATGACTCTCAAAGATTCTTGAAATTTACGTGTGAAGATGGTCGTTGATTGGTAAGTAAAGTTAAAAGTTTTATTTTGTATCAACAAAGATTTAAAAATAATTAAAATAATCAACATTCAACATGATATATTGTTTAGGGCCTTAAAGAAGTTCAAGATGAGTGGTGGTCATATGAAGATGAAAAGATATGAGCCATTATGGAAATCTATGAAGGTAATTAACTAAAAGACTGCATTGTTTTTCTCAATTTTTGTTTACACTTTAATTCTTACAATCCGCAAAATTTTAAAATTATGAATATTTTCTGTTCCGAGGTAGTGTCCTCAACAAAGTGGAAGTGTGGAAGTGTGGACGATGGTTTGTTTGTGATGCGGTTCATGTACGATATAGTTAATCGTTGCTCAACCGCAAGTGACTTTGAAAAGGTAAGCAATTGGTCAGTTAATCATTCTAAGTTTTTTTTAATTGTTCTTGCTTAACTCCATGATCCTTTCCCCAATCATCTCATCATTGCCTAGTTATTTGTTTATCCGAGTTGAGCCATTGTTACAAGGTAATTTTAAAACATTGACGGCATTTCAAAAGTAACCCTCCAACGGCCACAAATTAATCATTTTTATACGGTAGGTTGAAGCGGAGGAGATGTAATTGAGTATATGTTGGGACATAGTACTCCCTCCTAGTTTTTTATTTCTTCCCTTTTTTTGGCACAAAAATTAAGAAAGTATTAAAGAATTGATTAAAGTAAGAAAATGTGGGGTATAAAGTAGAAATATGGTGGGGTTTGTGAGTAAAGGAAAGAATAAAGAATTAAAGAAAAAATAAAAAATTAATTAAAGTACAACCCAAAAATAGAAAGAGGAAATATAATCCAACTAGTGCCAAAAAGGAAAGAGGGAAGATAAAAAGAGTAGGAGGGAGTACAAAAGATGGTTTCTTTGTAGTGGTAAAATTAGGTTTAATTTGTAGGCATTTCTTGTAGTAAAATTAGAGTTTGTAGTGGTAAAATTAGGTTAAGTTTGAGGCATTCTTTGTAGTAACATTGAAGGCATTGTTTGTAATAGTAAATAAAGTTTGTGAGGTGGGTATTTGATTAATTAGTTCATTGCAACCTCGTTGATATTATAAGCTACCTATAATAAGCTACCTACGATCTTTTTACATGAATATATGACTTTATTATCGTATTTATGTGTTCATTTGATAATAATTCGTCATTCTTGTGTGTTTTTATAAGGTTTGGATCTTACAAAATGAGCAACCCTACACCTACGGGGAAGATGAGATGAATGAATTACGGGACAAGTGGGCTACGTACTTTACGAATCATTGTTGTACTTGAAGTAGACTAGTTAATTGGAGTATTTTGGCATGCCCTGTTTGGTTTAATTGAGGTTGGAATTGTATCCATGCCACTTTTTAGAAATGTGAATGTATGTATGTAGATTTGGATGGATAATGTAAGAATTTTATTTGGTTTATTGAAATGCAAGTGGTTGTCGTCGAAATTATTAAAAAAAAAACTATATATATATATATATATATATATATTAAATAAAATAAATATTGCTTTGGAAATTTATTTGGAGTAGACGCTTAAATATGTAAAATATGGTGATATTTGTGGCGTCGAATTTTAAATGACGCATCAAACTTTTGCTCTATTTGAGGCGTCATATACCAAAAGACGCCGCAAAAAAAGGTGCCATTAGAGGCGTTTTTGTCTCAGACGCCACAAAAAGGTCAGAGTATTTGAGGCGTCATTTTTAGAAAACGCCGCAAATAGTCCACTATTTGAGGCTTCTAAAAAACGCCACACCATAATTTCCAATGTGCGGTCCCTCCGTATGAGGCATCATAAAAGATGCCTCTAATGGAGGGTTTTATGGAGCCTCAAATCCAAGTTGTTCTACTAGTGAGAGGATCAAGTGAGTCCTTCTATATACATTGAGTCCATGAGTTCAATCTTGGACCATTGATGCGGTGGAAGATGAATGGTTGTAATTATTAGAGGTGAAAAAAGGAATAATAGTAACTATGGTAAATAAAATCAAATCTCCTTAATTATCTCTACCAAATTATTATTTCCCTCTCTCATCAAATCATCACGTTACCCATACATCCCGCCATCATCACACAACCCCTATCTAGAAATTGCTATCGAGGGTGCGTGGATCTCATGGAGTGATCCCGAGTCGAGTTGGAACCATATCATGAAGTTTAGAAGACTAGAGGAGTCTTTTTTGTTGGTCCCTAGGTCCGTCCCTAGGGATGGATGTCATCCCTATTGTCTTATTCACGGCAAAATTGAAGAAATAGTGCAAAATTGGACAATTCAGCTGTCCCTATTAGGGACGACCTTCGTCCCATGGGATGACTTTAATCCCGAACCGGGACGGCTTCCATCCCTGTTAGGGATGACGTAGCTGTAGTGGCTTTTCAACTTCTTCTTTCTTGGCTATATAGGGAGGCTTTGTGATTCAGTTTGAACATACTTTTTTTCATTCCTAAAAACCCTAAGCATAGTATTAGAAGTTGAATACTTTTTCATTCTCTACCTTGAAGATTTACTCTTGTTCTTGCTACAATTCCAATTGGTATCATTTCAATCATAGTTTCAATTACTTATTCATCTTTTATGTTCTTAATTGTTTATTTTCATTTCTAGTATTGATTTCATTAGTTTTCCTTTTTCCATATCGATCATTATGCATTTCATTATCAATTGTTTATTTTGTGTTAATTTAATTATGAGTAGCTAATTCCCTTACTAAGGTCAAGGGGGATCGATGGGTAGAATTGAAGTACTTGTTAAATATTTGATGAATTCATATATATGCTAGTGCCTTGTTTACATGTTCTAAAAGATGATTAATTTGTTAAAACAATTTGTTAATCGCATTAGAGAAATTTCAGTTCATGTGCGAGAGCCGATTTGAGATTAGACCCGCATGTGATTCGGTAAGAGGCCTAATAAGTAGCGAGAGCCTGTTAGTGTTTTCCTAGGTTGATTTCGATCCGAGAGAACGTATTATAGTCAACTAGCATGTTTCTGTGTTTATCGTTTATTCTTGCATGATCATTTGTCTACTCATTGTGAACCCATAGCCCTAGATTTTCTTTATTGATTAATTCATATTTTTAAAGGTTATTTCATGGGAATAATATCAACTATGGGTGTGCTTCTTAAATTAATCCATACTATACGTAATCTCATTTTAATACGAACTACGCCTTCATTAACCTCATTTTGCTATGGGTGACCGGCTACCTGTTGAACCTCCCTTATTCAACTCTTCCTCTAACTCTTCTTCGTCTGATTCACATTTCGTGTTCATTTTCGGTCATTGCTAAGAAAAAATAAATTTTCCGAAAATCCATCTTCCATTTCATTTTCAATTAGTCTTATAGAAATTATGAAAAAAAAATATTTTTATTGTAATTTTGGCTTTCAAGCTGACTGCAACGGACCTAATAAAACTCTAGAAAGTTACAACAAGTCACTGTGACAGGCAATAACAAGTCATAATTTCATACGTAGCAAAACGAGATTAATGAATGTGTAGTTCATATTAAATTGAGATTACGTATAGTTTAGATTATTTTAAGAAGCACATGCATAGTTGGTATTATTCCTATGAAATAACCCTATTTTTATTTACGTATGTGGACATGACGTAGGTCCACCCCGACACGGTCACGCGCGGGTTTTGGGTAGGCGAATGCACCTCCATATGAGAATGGATCGAATTGAAATTTAAGTCAAAATGGAGTCGCCACCGAATTTTATGATTATTCGGAACCGTTCGAGCCCACTCTATATCGCTATGGATCATATACAAAGTATGGCCCATTTCGGTTTTACAGTTTATTGGGCTCGTCCCTTTGCATTGCGATACCGATACCGTCACTACCGGTTATCGTGTATTGAATGACTCTCGTGCGCCAACGGTTTCGGGCATCCGGAAACCGAGGTTCTGAGTAAGGGGTGAGGGTACGTGTTGGGAAGCCCACTAAGGACACCCAACCCCGCCGGCACTTAGCGGCCTCTACTAAGACATCGTTTGACTTTCTAATATGCGCGTTAGTGATTCGGTGAAATGATATGCAAACAGCGTTTTAGTTAAGCATGCGAATTAAATGTGAGCTACGTCACTTTAATGCATCTAATTTATTGTCGAAATGATTTAGCATGCGAGGGTTCATTTATAAACGGTAAAACGTAAATAAATAAAGCAAAGCAATAATAAATCGGTTACAAATTACACGGGCGGAATACAACCCGGAATTCACAATACAACGAGCAATAAAAGTAGAATAATCGAAATATATATAGCCAAAATGATAAGCAATAGTTAGAAACGGACCCGTGTATAAACTAAACCGTGTGTCGTGTAAATGGACGAACTTCAATTAAACACATATTATTTTATGTATTAATCGAAGGACGGAGATATAGGACCTAGGCGTGGTGCTAGCCCGATCCCAAATCCCGATGCCTTGTCCCAACTTATCATATCGATAAATTGGAGTCTTAAATTAATTATACGTCGAATACGACTAAGGAGTCGTCAACGCGAAATTAATAGTGAGACCGTCGATCAATGTCGTTTAAGTGAAGTGATATATATGAGTTTTGAAAAATGGGATCACGTGATTGTCTTTACACGTGATGACTAAGTCGTAAAAAAAGACGAGGCTCGAATGTTGCATTAAAGCTCTCGGATTTCTGGGCTACAGGACACACTCGGTCGAGTCATGGCCTGACTCGGTCGAGTGCATCCTGAAAGAAGCTACTGCCCATAATTTGGGGTGCTACTCGATCGAGTAGCCTATGTACTTGGTCGAGTGGCACCTGTACGAGGTATAACTCATTTGGTTTTATATTTTTTTAAATCGATAATTGATCGAATCGCATATAAATATGGCACGATTTATATACAACTCGATCCTCGGTACTCATAATGTATATATTATTATTATGAGACCGTTATCGGAGATTTTAGAAAAGATGATATGAAAATCGTTTTTGATTGGACCGAGACAAAATTAATTCCCTCCGCGTTACGTCATCTTTAATAATCCTTACGGATTATGCGATGCTCGATTTAGCGTCAACGGGTTTTGTACCGATCCTTTGAAATGGAATTAAGCCCGTTCAACTACGTACTATCACGATCATGTTATGCCCTTGAGTGCATAGGGCGGTGCTCCTCGAAAGGGCGCCACCACTATTGCGTCTCGTAAAGGGATTAAACGGACTTTGGGCAATAGTCGTAGTTAAACGAGTTAAATCCGAATTTTGATAATACGTAAATATATATATACGCGGTAGTGACATTATGACAAAATGTAAATAATGAAAATTAAATGTTAGATTGTTAGATGCGATAAATAAATGTTAGCGGTTAGATGTTAGTGTACGATAAGTAAATGTTAGATGTTAATAGTCATGTCGTTATTATCGACTAATTATAATACTAATACATAAACATAAATGTACATAAAAAAGAATGAAAAGAAAAGGAAGAAGGAGAAATCGGTGTTGAATGTTACACCCTCAACCTACATGCTCTTGCTTCTCGGGATACGGTTCGTCAAATGGCGGCAATGGCGCGGGAATCGTCGAGATATGTAGGAGGAGTTGATGGTGTGTATGTATGAGGTTTGTATGGAGGATTGTTTTCTTAGTTTTTACGAGTTTCGATCTCGGAATGCATGTAGACGGATGTGTATATGGTGATGTCAAAAATGGTGATGATTTGTAACTTGATGTGGATGAAAAATGTAGGGTTTTTGAAGGTGAAGTTGGCTGAAAAAATGTGTAAAAAAGTTGTTCTAAATGCTTAGGATTGACGGGTATTTATAGGGAACCACGATATAGGGTCACTCGACCGAGTGGCGCGGGTGCACTCGGTCGAGTGCCCTCGTGAATGAACCTGGACCGCTTCTTTGAGGCTCCACTCGATCGAGTGGGTCAATCCACTCGACCGACTGGATCAATTACGACATGCTATTTAGGGAATGATTGACCTTGATTTGATCTTGATTGATTTTGATTGATTTGGCCTGATTTTGAATTTGGGGCAAGTTTCGAGAATGTATCAGGTCGTTTTTTGTGTCGAGTTTGTCTTGACCGGGTTTTGACCCGGTCGCTAAAAGACGGGAATTATTTTTGGTGTCGGTTTTGACCCAAATTAGTCTTATTTTGCTCGGAACGACCCACTAGGCCTGAATTTGAGGTTGGTTTTGTGAGGTTTGTATCCCGTTAAAAGCCCATGCCGGACATTATTGATTTCGAGCCCGTATCCGAGCGCGTTAGAGCATGTTAGCGTCCGATCATCATCGGGTGTTTTTCGGAAACTACCATAGACACCTGGCGGTCAAAATTTGGGTGTCTACAGAGCCCCCACTCTGACTGAGGCTTGGACAAGGCGAAAGTCAGAGTAGCTACCAAGTCAATTAAGACCTGGTAGACTTCCGGTCGGGTCGTTTATAGTCCATTAGACTTGCGTGAAAGGGCTCGCCAGCCATAGGATAGAAATCATACCTGGGCTGATGATAATAACTCCGTGGGGAATCGGATTTGTCGCATAAGTCCTGGGTGCGCCTATATGTGGGCCCATCCCGTACCATTCCGGGGAAAATGCCGCCTCGGGCTTTCCGCTGGGGAGATATGTGAGCTGCGCGGTCTTGAATTGTACCTGTATAAGTTACATAAAATTTTGCATGTAACACGTAGGTGAAACAAATATGACTCGCGCTGGGGAAGAATATTTTTTTGAATTTTTGAAAGTTTTGAAATTTTTGAATTTTGAAAACGAAATCCTGAAAGCAACTCACGTGCTAGGTTTTCAAAATGAAAGGGGTAGAAAGAAAATTTGCAGTTTAAATAGACCGAAATTTGACCTTGTCGAAAAGGATTTTTCAAATGGCTAAGTTTTGCAAATTTTTGAAGAGAGAGGTATACCGACAGACTCGACTCTGGACGTGACCGGACGAGTTGATAGACACGACTGGACTCTCGAGGGGTTGGACCGTGACTCGGTAGGGGGGTGGGCCACCTAACAAGACTCTTAAGTTGCGCTATTCCGCAACCTAGGCGAGTGGCAACATGGTCGAATCCTCGGAATGGGAAGGATGCGTTATAGGGGAACTGCAGTAGTCTGTAATGAGACTGTTGTAGTCTAGTGTTCTTTTGGATTTTTTGTTTTGGGGTATATTCCCAAGGTGAGTATTGCTTCGAGTCCTGACAGGTTCTCGTCTTCGACTGAGCCGAGTACTAGAACACACTATAGAAAGGAGGCTAGATTTTTTTGAATTTATCTGGATTTTGTGAGTGGATGGAGAACTTCTGCCTAGGAGAAGCCCCCGGGACAACAAAGCTAGCTGTTGAGAACATGACAGTGTCGTGATAGGAATGACGGTGCTTTTTTGAATTTGTGTTAATGTGGGTGGTTGTGCCTCTGTTGAAAGGCTGCCTACGTATTCACGTGTAGTGAAATCAAACCATGCCGTAGTTCAGTGGATTGAAAGATATATTATGGTGCCTAAGCTAATAGGACTTTGTGTGTAACTAGCCATAGCGATGGTGTAGGCTAGGTGCATTCCCAATGATGTCTTGATCAAAGGGCTAGAATGGTTAGGATCTTGATCCTGTGACTGTGAGCGTTCTCCGGAGTAGCCCCCAGAGGTGGTGTGAATTATTTGGGCATGTTCTATGCCGATCGCAGGTTGAGCTCCCGTGTTCGGGGTTGGCAACTGGTTTGGATAAGAAGAATTGGGATGGGATTTAACGAGTTCTACTCTCGGGGATTTGATGAGTTTTGCTCTCAGGGATTTGATGAGTTTTGCTCTCGGGGATTGTGATCTCGGGTCTTTGGTGAGTTTTGTTCTCGGGGATTTGACGAGTTTTGCTCTCGGGGTTTTGACGAGTTTTGTTCTCGGAATTTTAGCGAGTTTTGTTCTCGGGATTTTAGCGAGTTTTGTTCTCGGTTTTGTGTATGGTGATTGTGAATTCTGTTATGTAAAGGGGAAGTCGAGTAAAATGACTTGAACTTTGATTGGGATAGGTTTTGATAATGCGCGATCTGGTTTCCATGTCTGGCCCTAATGGTTAGGGGTATCCTATGGAGCTTGAATCCTCAAAATTCCGGGCTGTCTCTGGCCTGGGTCTCGGGAAGGTCTTGAGGGTTGTAATGTGGGAAGGCTGAGTGTGGTGTTAGCTGACCAGCTTGGTTGATTCTCCCCTATTTGATGGTATGGGCATTGATAATTTTTGAATTGACCGTACCCCGGTCAAGGGACTTTCACTTGAGCTGACCGTTGACCACGGTTATGGGTATTTGAAATTTTTTTTAGTTGGTTGACTCCTTAGCCCCTGGTCATAGGATTCTTCATTTGGGTTGACCGCTTTAACCTCGTGATGGGTGCCTCTTTTTTTTGACAATGGCCCTTTTTTTTTGTTTTGGCCTTTTGCTTCTTTCCTGGACTTTTGATTTTTTTGTCCAGTCTTTTTTTTTTTTTTTCGGCTATCCCCTGATGGTATTGTGGGTGGATATGGGGGTGGCCCCATCGGTTGGATTAGGCTTGTGGAGCTAAACCTTTGTAAGGTGTAAGCCTAGTTGGTGTTTATGTGAGTTCAACTCGCGATGGAGTACTCTACGATAAGCATGGTGATTTGGATCTCGGTATTGTCATCATAATTCCGAACAGGCTTGGTGGGAGTATCGTCCCGAGTTGGGTATTTTTGGCATCAAGTCTATAGAGTCACGATGCTTCTTTTTTTGCTTCTGGTCAGACTAAACGCCTAAGGTAGGGATTGGTTAGTCTTATTGGAGGGGTGTTTATTGTGGGGAGATGGGCTTGCCTCCCGTCTTGAACCCAAACTAGGAGACTACCTAGATTTGTCATAGGATTCGATACCGCTCCTGCTAAGGGAAGTTATGTGGCTGTCTATGCCAGACATGGAACAGGTAAAGGAAAACACGGGTCTCAGTTCCTGCAGTCATTATAGATGTGCCTATAATAGTCACGTGCATGTGCTCACAGTGTATGGTGGTGTTCATCATGTTCTCGGAAACACATAAGGAAGCATATATGAGAGATAGAATATTAAAAGCTGATTTTATTGAATTTTGAAAAGAGGACAGAATGCAAATGACTCTGACTCTGACTTTGAAATAAATAGTATATCCTAGACTCGGACTTAGACTCGGACTTAAATCAAATCCGGACTCTGGGATAAGGTTGTCAGTAGTCTTCGGCTTCTAAGGACTCAAGTGGATGTCCAGTATAGCCTTCGGTAGAAGCTTCACCCAGATCTTCATCACGTCGAAGATCGTCTTCAATCCTAGTGCCCATTTCGGTAAACACTGCAAAATTTGAAATGCCGGCATACCTAAGATGGACGCGGTAGGAGGGTAGGAGGTTGTTGATGAACGCCTCCACTAGTGTCTTCTCGCTAGGCTTGTCTACCAGCTTAACACTCTCGGCCCGCCAACGTTGAAGGTATTTGGTGAAACCCTCTGTTGGATCTTGGGCCATGACTTCTAAAGTCCGCATGGTAGTCTGAAGTTCAGTATTATCGGAACAGTTTTTAGCGAACTCGGTAGCCACATCTTCCCAAGTGGGGAATCTTTTTGCATTAAGCCTATAGAACCATGCTTTTGGATATTTTCCGAGAGATGTGCCGAACAGATTGATGAACATGTCGGCTTTGACCCCCTTGATTGCCATGAATGCTTTGAAAGCTCGGAGGTATAGTAATGGATCCTCCGTCCCTTCGAATATGGGTAACCCCTCTAAGTTGAGATCTGTTGGTAGTTTCTCACTGATGGGTGTATAGTCTCGGGAGTTCTCAATATGAATGTTATTCCCTTGAAGATCGTGGAACTGTTGTTCGAGCTCACGCACCGTGCTGATTAGTTTGGCAAATGGTCCAGTATTTACCGACCCAGAATCGAGGTCTTGCCATTTAATGACAGTTAAACGAGCATTCATGGCCTCTTGGTTGGTTTTCAGGAACCCTATATGGGTTTCGGTTATGGCCTGCCTACTAACCATTGTCTCCAGCAAAGCCTTCATTTCATTGATGGTGTTTTCCATGTCCCTATTCCCGGTTGTGGGTGCCATACTCTGCGAGAATACCCACGTAATCAGAAATGTTGCTTCGGAACTTGACTACACCAAGGCATAGGAAATAGCGCGGGAGGAGAGACAAATCTGGTTTGACTCGGGTTAGACTCTCCTAAGACAAATACGTAGGGTGCGATTCTCGGAGTGACTGTGATTAATCTCCCCGTCGGAGAATAGCCCCCAAGTGAGACTAAGGACTTAGATGGTGTGGCATCTAAGTGACTCAAAGGTGGGTTATGTGAGACACATGTAAGACATGACCCTTAGAGCAACCGTGATTGATCGCCCTGCTAAGGGGTAGCCCCCAAGCGGGATCGATAATTTTGTTAAGACTCGAGTGTGGGACGAGTGACCCTTAGACGTAAGGACCGTGAACCTTTTGTTATAGGGCTATGCCTTGTAAAAGGTTGACTCGGAAAAGACACCTAGACGGATGACTTGTGAAAGGTGGGCCTTCCTTAGGATTCGGCTATGTGGGCCGAGTCCTGTCCGAAGGAAGGTCCATGTGAGACATCCCCAGACTTTTAGACTCGAGTGTGTAGACGGGTCTTCCTTTGTAGAAGTATGTCCTACGTAGATGGGCCTTGCCTTAGTCAAATAAGGCGGGCGGGGATAGGGAGGAAACCCGTGATGTAAGATCAACGGAGTTTCGACGCTAAAGACCTTCGACGACTTATGACAAGACCCGACACTGCTAAATACGGGAAGTCCTAAGAAGAGGAAGGTTTTGAAAATGATTTTTTTGGAAAATCCGAGAGAACTCAGGGAAGGGCCCGATTTTTTCAAAAAAAATCGAAAAGTGCATCGGGCCCCAAATTTGAAAGCTCGAAAATATTTTCGAGTTTTGAAATGGGCAGAATACCGGCTAGAAATAGGCTATTTTGAGTAAAATCATAAGTCCTAAATTCGGTATGTGTCCTGGGTTTTGAAAATTGGATATCTTGAAATTTGAAAATTTGAATGTTGGAAAAAAAGAATTTCCGACGATTTGAAAATTGAAGATGAGATCCCGAAGATTTGAAAATCAAAAACGGCATCTCGAAGATTTGAAAATTGCGAATGGCATCACGAGGATTTGAAGATCGAAATTGAATTTTGAAAATTCGAAAATCGAATGGTGGATCGGAAGTTCGAATTTTGAAATGGGCGGCATGCCGGCTAGAAAATAGGCTTGTTTTGACTCAAATTTTAAGTCTAAATTTCGGCAGCTTTCCGAGTTTTTTGAAAATTGGATATTTTTTGAGAAGATGCATTTTTGGAATTTCGGAATTTTGAATATCCAAAATGAATTTCCGAAGATTTGAAAGTTGAAAGAGGATCCCGACTTTTAAATTTGGCGAAAATGCCGTGAGGCTCGAATATTTTGAAAAGTCGAAAAAAAATTGAATTTTTGAAATGGATAGCATACCGGCTAAAAATAGGCTTGTTTTGAGTTAAATCGTAAGTCCTAATTTCGGTAGCACTCCGATTTTTGAAAATTTGAATATTTTTGGAAAAATGCACTTTTTGAAATGACGGTTTTTGAAAACGACCCGGAAACCAAGTAGCACATAGTTAGGTAAGCATTATGACGACACCATGTATGCTTTACACTAAGTCTCGGTCGGTCTATAGAGGGTCTATACCAGTGCTCATAGTCTAGACGAGAAACGGGACGGACTTCCTAAGTCGAGTTGAGCTTAGAACATGCCGCAAAGTCCATACGAATCGACTATGAACACCTTTAACGTATCCAAGGCGGAATACATCGTGGTAGAGTGGGACGTCGGTCACCAGTACCGGCCCGGGAAAAATAGGGGTTATGCATGAACCGTAAAACTAAAATGCGTATTGTACTAGTCAAACGATTTCTATTCGAGTCTCACCCTGAGGATGCCGATGGTTAGTCACTCATCAGTTAATCCCCAGCGGGGTCGCCAAATTGTGGACATGACGTAGGTCCACCCCGACGCGGCCACGCGCGGGTTTTGGGTAGGCGAATGCACCTCCATATGAGAATGGATCGAATTGAAATTTAAGTCGAAATGGAGTCGCCACCGAATTTTATGGTTATTCGGAACCGTTCGAGCCCACTCTATATCGCTATGGATCATACACAAAGTATGGCCCATTTCGGTTTTAGAGTTTATTGGGCTCGTCCCTTTGCATTGCGATACCGATACCGTCACTACCGGTTATCGTGTATTGAATGACTCTCGTGCGCCAACGGTTTCGGGCATCCGGAAACCGAGGTTCTGAGTAAGGGGTGAGGGTACGTGTTGGGAAGCCCACTAAGGACACCCAACCCCGCCGGCACTTAGCGGCCTCTACTAAGACATCGTTTGACTTTCTAATATGCGCGTTAGTGATTCGGTGAAATGATATGCAAACAGCGTTTTAGCTAAGCATGCGAATTAAATGTGAGCTACGTCACTTTAATGCATCTAATTTATTGTCAAAGTGATTTAGCATGCGAGGGTTCATTTATAAATGGTAAAACGTAAATAAATAAAGCAAAGCAATAATAAATCGGTTACAAATTACACGGGCGGAATACAACCCGGAATTCACAATACAACGAGGAATAAAAGTAGAATAATCGAAATATATATAGCCAAAATGATAAGCAATAGTTAGAAACGGATCCGTGTATAAACTAAACCGTGTGTCGTGTAAATGGACGAACTTCAATTAAATACATATTATTTTATGTATTAATCGAAGGACGGAGATATAGGACCTAGGCGTGGTGCTAGCCCGATCCCAAATCCCGATGCCTTGTCCCAACTTATCATATCGATAAATTGGAGTCTTAAATTAATTATACGTCGAATACGACTAAGGAGTCGTCAACGCGAAATTAATAGTGAGACCGTTTATCAAAGTTGTTTAAGTGAAGTGATATATATGAGTTTTGAAAAATGGGATCACGTGATTGTCTTTACACGTGACGACTAAGTCGTAAAAAAAGACGAGGCTCGAATGTTGCATTAAAGCTCTCGGATTTCTGGGTTACAGGACCCACTCGGTCGAGTCATGGCCTGACTCGGTCGAGTGCGTCCTGAAAGAAGCTACTGCCCATAATTTGGGGTGCTACTCGATCGAGTAGCCTATGTACTTGGTCGAGTGGCACCTGTACGAGGTATAACTCATTTGGTTTTATATATTTTAAAATCGATAATTGATCGAATCGCATATAAGTATGGCACGATTTATATAAAACTCGATCCTCGGTACTCATAATGTATATATTATTATTATGAGACCGTTATCGGAGATTTTAGAAAAGATGATATGAAAATTGTTTTTGATTGGACCGAGACAAAATTAATTCCCTCCGCGTTACGTCATCTTTAATAATCCTTACGGATTATGCGATGCTCGATTTAGCGTCAACGGGTTTTGTACCGATCCTTTGAAATGGAATTAAGCCCGTTCAACTACGTACTATCACGATCACGTTATGCCCTTGAGTGCGTAGGGCGGTGCTCCTCGAAAGGGCGCCACCACTATTGCGTCTCGTAAAGGGATTAAACGGACTTTGGGCAATAGTCGTAGTTAAACGAGTTAAATCCGAATTTTGATAATACGTAAATATATATATATACGTGGTAGTGACATTATGACAAAATGTAAATAACGAAAATTAAATGTTAGATTGTTAGATGCGATAAATAAATGTTAGCGGTTAGATGTTAGTGTACGATAAGTAAATGTTAGATGTTAATAGTCATGTCGTTATTATCGACTAATTAAATACTAATACATAAACATAAATGTACATAAAAAAGAATGAAAAGAAAAGGAAGAAGGAGAAATCGGTGTTGAATGTTACACCCTCAACCTACATGCTCTTGCTTCTCGGGATACGGTTCGTCAAATGGCGACAATGGCGCGGGAATCATCGAGATATGTAGGAGGAGTTGATGGTGTGTATGTATGAGGTTTGTATGGAGGATTGTTTTCTTAGATTTTACGAGTTTCGATCTCGGAATGCATGTAGACGGATGTGTATATGGTGATGTCGAAAATGGTGATGATTTGTAACTTGATGTGGATGAAAAATGTAGGGTTTTTGAAGGTGAAGTTGGCTGAAAAAATGTGTAAAAAAGTTGTTCTAAATGCTTAGGATTGACGGGTATTTATAGGGAACCACGATATAGGGTCACTCGACCGAGTGGCGCGGGTGCACTCGGTCGAGTGCCCTCGTGAATGAACCTGGACCGCTTCTTTGAGGCTCCACTCGATCGAGTGGGTCAATCCACTCGACCGACTGGATCAATTACGACATGCTATTTTGGGAATGATTGACCTTGATTTGATCTTGATTGATTTTGATTGATTTGGCCTGATTTTGAATTTAGGGCAAGTTTCGAGAATGTATCATGTCGTTTTTTGTGTCGAGTTTGTCTTGACCGGGTTTTGACCCGGTCGCTAAAAGACGGGAATTATTTTTGGTGTCGATTTTGACCCAAATTAGTCTTATTTTGCTCGGAACGACCCACTGGGCCTGAATTTGAGGTTGGTTTTGTGAGGTTTGTATCCCGTTAAAAGCCCATGCCGGACATTACTGATTTCGAGCCCGTATCCGAGCACGTTAGAGCATGTTAGCGTCCGATCATCATCGGGTGTTTTTCGGAAACTACCATAGACACCTGGCGGTCAAAATTTGGGTGTCTACAACGTATTTCTAGTCTTAGTTAACCAATCAAACCAACCATTTGAGCAATTAAGAATCGCCATAACTTCTAACAGCTTAACCGTCTCCCTGCGGATACGATACCCTACTTACCACTAGCTTCTTGTTAGTAGTATTAGGATAGCTAGATTTTGGTAATGCGACTTTAGCCCTATCATGGATGTATCAACTGACTTGCCAAAGAATGTTACCATTAACATTTCAATCCTAGGGAGGTCTGTGCAACGAATTGAGTATGAATGACTCCCATATTACTGTCATGGATGTGGGAAGCTTAGGCATATAATACCCTAAAAAAATTAACGCAATACAGTGACGAAAACACTGTAGATTAGGGATTAAAACACACTGATGTTCTATATTTTACAAAAGAACGACCAGTCACAAAGGTCACTTTTTACAAAAGGGTTAAAATAAAATTCTCCAAACGGGTTTATGCAAATCCATAAATAACCAGAATGAAGAAAATTAGGATCCACGCTACTCGCTAGCTCACACTGTCATACTCGCTACCTGTCATGTTATAAACATATATAATAGTCACATCAGTGGAGAGTAACTCGGACGTTCTCCCAGCCATATTATAGTTAAAATAAAAAACATTAAAACGATATAATAAAAATAAGTTTTCAGAAAAAACTTAAAGCATTTGCTAACTTGCCAATCAAGACCAATCAATAATAATAATATTCAAACTGGCGTTATGGAAATTCGATCAGTGTGCACAAGGCTAGACTTTCACTAGGGATATACTAAAGGTACCGCAACACCCAAAACTAGCTTCGAGAACTCAGACACCAACTTCACATGTAGTGAAGATCCGAGGTCTCTAACTAGGCAACTCAACCATAATAGGACGACGACTTATCAATGCGATCAGGTCCTAGCTTAAGTAATATACACCCCTCCTGAACACCAAATATATCCAGTTCAACTGACGGCGACTAACACGATGCGATATCTAGCTTAAGGGCACAATGTACATTCGCTCTCAGACACCAAATGCATCCAGTTCAACAACCAATCACTACTACAAATCCCTTATTATCTTGACACTTTAAGGACTACACTTCTACAAGCGTCGACCTCTTTTTACCCTAATTATACTTTGTAACACCCCTGATTTTTTAAATTAAATTAATTTAAAGTTATATTCGTATTTTATTTACGATTTAACTCGTAATTCTTAAAAATTATTATAAAACAAATTTATCGTTTAATCATTTCAAACTCCTAAAATTCTATTTGTCTCGAAGACTCTTCTTATATTTTAAACCTATTTTTATTTCTGTTTCGATTCATTTTATACATTTAATTTAATTCTTATCGAAAGTCCATTTTGACGATTTAATTTCTAAATTCCTTTATTTATCTAAGTTTAAGCTCGAATTTCTATTTTCGGCTCGAAGCTCATTTATTTTAAATTTTGTCAAAACTTTTATTACTTTTCCTCGAGAAATCAATTAATTCACTTTATCAAAAATTTAATGTTTATCGAGAAATACTATTTCATCGTCTAATTATTTATAAATTTCAATTTTGTCTCGAATACTTTATTCACTCATTTTATTTGACGGTCCAATTATTTATTAATTTTATTGACTCGATTTTAATTCGACTCGTGTGTCAGTCAACTTATCGTTACGAAATTTGTTTCCTACCCAATTCGTTTAAATAATCCGTATCTCTGACCCGCTTCTTTGTGTGCTGACTCAACCCCTTTAACTCCTCATTATCTCACTTATTTTAACATTTATCCCACACTTACTGATTCACCCCCTTTACGGTTTCATTCAACCGCTTCACCTCTTATCCCTTCATTTCCCCTTCTTCTCTTCATTCCCTTTTTCAGTTTTCTTCGTCTTCTTTCCATTTTCAGTCCTCTTTATCACGCACTCCATCTCTAGCCTTTGTCCATCATCTATCTCCGTCTTCTTCTTTGTTTTGCTCCGACAAACATCCTGTTTCGTCGCTGTTTCGATCGGCCGCCATCGTTAAAATAGTCTTTTACCCCTCGGCCTGCTATTATTTTCGTACCTCTGCTTCTATCGGTTGTTGCCTCGAATCCTTCAAGGTATTCCCTCGTCCTTCTTACTCTCGTCCCCTGTTTTCGGTAATTTGATGGCTGTTATTGCTGTCCGTTTTTCCTGCTGTTCTTCTTCTTGTCGTTGTGCTGCTGTTGCTGCTGTACTGCTATCATCCTTCTCCTAATTTCGCTATTTCAGTTCTCTCTCGCTCTTCTTCTCACTTTCTTTTCTTTCCCCTGTTTTCGTTCCGTTTTCTGTTCGGCTGCTGCGTGTTGTTAGTTACGGAATGCGATTTATCTGATGTGACTTTGCTGCTGTTACGTTCTACTGATTCCTACCGATTTTCTTCCTCTTCTGTTCTTGTTCTTAATTGCTGCTGCTGCGTTTTCTGCTGCTCGTCATTTGGTTGTTGATGTCGCCTCTCTTTGCTGCTGCCTGATGTTGTTTTTACTGCTGCTATTCTTCTGTCATGTCGGTTGCTGTTCGTTTTTGTGTTGTTGCTGTCCGTGCTTGTCACTACGGCTGCGTCGTCTCCGGGTCTTCTACTGTTACTCGTTGTTAATGCTATTGCAATTCCTTGTCACCTTCTCTGATTTCTTTTCAAGCATACTGCTGTCTTTGCTGATGTTGATGCTACTGTTTTGTCGACCGATACTGCTTCTTACGAGTCCTTCTTACTCCCTTCCGTCCCTTCGTTCTTGTTTTGGTTCGTTGTATGTTTGATATTGCTACCCGTTTCCTCTTTCTGCGGCACTTTCGTGACGATTCACACCTTTACTTTGTTGTATTCGATTCTATTAAGTTCAGCCTCCGGGTTTCTATTTGTCTCATACATTCCTTTCCGTCTTGTGTCAAATACCCTTGTCTCATTCCATTGTTATGTCTTATCGATTGTCGTGGTGGACCTTGTTCAAGAAGATTGATGATTCTACACTGGGAGTTTAAAGGCAGTACTATCAATTTGGAGCTTGGACTGATCAAGGACGAGTACGAGTTCGTTTCGTTTTCGGCTCAAGGTAACTTTAGGACGTTACTCGATTTTATATCGTATGTTTGAGTAGTAGTATGTAGTAAATATTTTTAACTCCGGATTTCTATTTTTAGCTATTTATTATTGCTAATTATATTGATTTTTAAATCGTTTGCCTTATCAGTATTTTTATAACTTTCGATATAATTTTATAAATCGTTAGTAATTTAATTATTTACGATCGTTATAATATTTTGTTGGTTATCGTGACACTAGTAACTAAATAATATCGATTTCATATTTTCGTCATATCTCGTTAATTTATAATTTTAACTTAAAATCATGTTTTTAAATTATAATCGAGATTTGTATACTCGTTCTATAAATTAATTTTTCATTTTACGATTTATACTAGTAAATGAGAAAATAGTCGATTTAGTTTTAAATATATTTTTAGTCGAGACTATTTTCACTAATAATTTCCTATTTGTTTACAATTGACTATTTTTAGTAACATCCGTATTATTTATTAATAAAAGCTATTTGTTAAAAATAATTTGAAACCTTTGTAAATTTGTTTCATTTATAAAACTCGTTGACTCAATTAATTTTGATATCATTTTTCTTAAAACATCTCTTTTCTAAAATTTATAGTTTTAACTCGATTTCCTAATTATTTATAAAGTACTATATACTGACTTAGTATATTTTGTTTATATTTTGAGTAACGAATTTAGATATATATTAAAGTTGCGATAACGACGATAATAATAAAATGTTAATTTCATTGGAAATGTTATTTTTATACATTTCACTAATTTTAATAACTTACGTATTTTCTACAACAATATTTCTATTTTAAGTAAGTTTCTAAAATTAGTAAGTTTCTATTTATAGAAAATTTCCCTTTTCTTATAAATAATGTTGATTCCCTTTTATCTTCATATTACTTATAATGATTATTTATTCTCAATATCGATAATGGCTTGTTTTGGAGTTATGGAATAACGAGAAGTGTGGGGTTAGAGTAATATAGTCTGGGATGTACGTTTTTGCCATCAACTATAAAGCTGGTGTGTCTATGTTGAGACACATTGGTCGTTGAACTGAGCATGGTTTGTGTTCAGGAGTATGTATATTTTGACCTTAAACTTAGATATCGCATCGTGTAAGTCGCCGTCGGGTTGAACTGGATTACGGTTGGTGTCCAGGAGGGGTGTACATTACTTAAGCCAGGACCTCGCTGCACGCAGTCCTGTTATAGTTGAGTTGCCTAGTTAGAGACCGAAGTCTGATTTGTTTTGACTAAGTTCTCGAAGCTAGTTTAGTATTATTCCTAGTGAAAGTCTAGCCTTGTGCACACCGATCAAATTTCCATAACGTCATTTTTGAATATTTATATTATCGATTGATTTGACTTGCAGGTTGGCAAGTGTTTTAAGTTTCCTCCGAGAATTTATTTTATTATATTATATCATTCTTAATGTTTTCTCATTTTAAGTATTTTGATATAATAATACTATTATTTTTCATATGATATAATATGGCTGGGAGAACGTCTGAGTTACTCCCCACTGACGTGGCTGTTATGTTTATAACATGACAGCTATTTGCTGTTGGGTTTTGGGTGTGAGCTAGCGAGTAGCGTGGATCCTACTCTTTCTTCATTCATTATTTATGGATTTGTATAAACCCTATTTGAGGAATTTTCCTTTTAGCCCTTTTGTAAAAAGTGGCCTTTGTATTGACTTACCATTTCTTTTAATAAGATATAGTTAGTCAGTGTGTTTTGATCCCAACTCTACAGTGTTTCCGCCACTGTATTGCGTTAGAATTTCTAGGGGATTACATACTTATTGTAAAAAAAATCGCATAAGTCGCCAAAAATTGGTATAGAACTCTTTCAATTTCCTCGCGCATTCATAAATACTACGGATTAGAAAACAAAACGCCCTCCTTCCCTTCTAGGCCTCTATGAAAAACCTAATTAATTAACAGTTGCATCACCACCCGATTCCATCGCTCGATCACTGTTACCATCACTTCTTCACTCGTTAATCATCCATGTCTATCTGTTGTTTCTTTCTTTGTATTGTACGTTTATATTGATTTCCTCGGTGATAATCTAAGCAATGTCCGTCTTTTCAATTAATTAATTTGTCGATTTTTTTGTTTATTTTATCTAATTTTTCTTATTTGAGTTGGTCTAAATTCTCTTTCATAAGGATTATCGGTTGGCTATAGATTTGTTCCAATTTTTGTTAAATTTTGTTGGTGAGTTATTAAATTGAGATTGTGATTCCAATATGCTCTTTGACTTGTAACACCCCTGATTTTATGAATTAAATTAAATTAAAGTCATATTCGTATTTTTATTTTATTTACGATTTAACTCGTAATTCTTAAAATTATTATAAAACGAATTTATCGTTTTATCGTTTCAAACTCCTAAAATTCTATTTGTCTCGAAAACTCTTCTTATATTTACATATTTCATTGTTGTTTCGATTTATTTTATACATTTCATTTAATTCTTATCAAAGTCTATTTCGACGATTTATATAAATTCTAAATTCTTTTTATTTATATATATTAAGCTCGAAGCTCATTTATTTTTAGTTTCGTCAAAATATTTATTTTCTTTCCTCAAAAATTAATTTAATTCACTTTATCAAAAATTTATTATTTATCGGGAAATACTATTTCGTCGTCTAATTATTTATTTCTATAAACTTCATTTCCGTCTCGAATATTACTTATATCTCGAGAAACGTTATTTTACTCATTTTATTTGATGGTCAGATTATTTATTAATTTTATTGACTCGATTTTAATTCAATTCATGGATCAGTCAACTTATCGTTACGGAATTCGTTTAATTCGTATTCTAAACCGATTCATTTAATTAATCCATTTTTTTACCCACTATTTTGGCTGATTCATTTTCCCTTGTTTTACGTACATACATCCCCTTATCCTTTTTGTTCTTCCCACCTCTTCACTTCCACCGCTTCATTTTTCTTTCTTCCATTCATTGTCACCTCTTCGTTCCTCCCTTTATTTACCATCTTTTTCTTCGTCCTTCTTTATCAACTCAATGTATCCACCGACTCCCCTCTGTTTTTCTCTATTTTCTATGCGTTTTGTTGCTGCTGCCATTGTCGTGTTGCTGCGTTCATTCGCTGCTGCTCGTCACCTGTTTATCTAGTTCAGGTTTGCCTTGTCGTTCTTCTTCTTCTTCTTCTTAGCTTCTTCTTCTTGTTATAACGGAAGAGAAAGACAAACAAATAAGACCGTAAAATCGAGAGACAGACAGATTTACGTGGTTCACTAACAACCTGTTAGCTACGTCCACGGGCAGAAGGAGGGGATAGTTTTATTAATTTGAGGAGAGGTTACAGATTTCAGACTGATATCATAATTCTTAGGGTAGAGGTATGAGAGTTTATATACTACTCTCAACCTAAACAGAAACCCTAAACAGATTAGGAAACCTATACAATAGGAAAATCCTAGGTTAGATACTCAGATATTGATTAGGAAACTCTAATCAATCAGATCTTAATTAGGAAACTTTCCTAATTAAACAGATTCAGGTCAGAAACCAATTCGAGATCCGAAAAGACAATTGCTAGGCACTTATTTCCTAACAATCTCCACCTTGACTCGAATTGTCTCACAGTCAGATCAGACAGATGTACTCCAGTGGATGCCAGATGTACCAGAATTCTCCTCAATCAGACAGATGTACCAGATGCACTCCAACGAATGCCAGATGTACCAGAAATAAAACTTCTCTCCCCCTCCTGCCTCAGATATTGCCCAACAAAGGGCGATCTTCCCCG
Organism: Agrostemma githago; assembly: GCA_958450325.1. Classification (NCBI taxonomy): domain Eukaryota; kingdom Viridiplantae; phylum Streptophyta; class Magnoliopsida; order Caryophyllales; family Caryophyllaceae; genus Agrostemma; species Agrostemma githago. Next base: position 57,607,004 of record OY288245.1, on the reverse strand, counting down.
AGATCTCGACTGTCTTTTTCACCCAAGACACGGGTCTTGCCTTTTTCACCCAAGGCACGGGTCCTGCCTTTTTAACCCAAGGCACGGGTCCTGCCTTTTTAACCCAAGGCACGGGTCCTGCCTTTTTTCACCCAAGGCACGGGTCTGACAGACCTATCCTTTCATCTTCATGACCATACCTGTTCCGAAGCTTGATTGACCGCTCACGGACCAAACTCTGCTGCTTCTGAACTGGTAATGAAGAAACTGATGGTTCAGACTCAGATTCAGATTCAGACTGTAGTGGTTGATCTTCAGACTTTGCTTTACTCTCCTCAAGAGTTACTTGCTGCTCCACCTGTTTATCAGTACTACCACTACTACTTCTATCTTCCTCCGATTTCAGTGATGATATCCTCAGACAGACTGTACTCTCCTCCAGAACGGCCATCTCAGCGGTGACTGTGTCGTCTTTCTTCACGAATGACGCCCACCATCTCTGTTGCTTTAACAACGCCCGCATCTTGATCTGCCACAGACTAAAACTATTCCTCCCATTGAATATCTCGATTTTAAAGCTCATCACAGACATCTTTCTCACAGATCAAATTAACCTGAAGCTCTGATACCAGTTTGTTATAACGGAAGAGAAAGACAAACAAATAAGACCGTAAAATCGAGAGACAGACAGATTTACGTGGTTCACTAACAACCTGTTAGCTACGTCCACGGGCAGAAGGAGGGGATAGTTTTATTAATTTGAGGAGAGGTTACAGATTTCAGACTGATATCATAATTCTTAGGGTAGAGGTATGAGAGTTTATATACTACTCTCAACCTAAACAGAAACCCTAAACAGATTAGGAAACCTATACAATAGGAAAATCCTAGGTTAGATACTCAGATATTGATTAGGAAACTCTAATCAATCAGATCTTAATTAGGAAACTTTCCTAATTAAACAGATTCAGGTCAGAAACCAATTCGAGATCCGAAAAGACAATTGCTAGGCACTTATTTCCTAACACTTCTTCTTTTGCGGTTGTTTTGCTGCTGCTCGCTTCTACTGATTTCTTTTTCGTCGATTCGTTTTTCGTGTACTGGTATGTCGGCCGCCGCCTGTTGTTCTGTTTCGCCGCTGCAGTTGTACGCACTGTCGCTGCTGCGGTGGTCTCTCGGTCCTTGCTGTCCTCTTTTCTCTCCGTATTGATTCATTTCGGTAACGACCATCACCAACCTTGCTCTTGGTCGTGCTGTTACCGGATGCCGGATCGTCTCTGTTGATGCTGCTGTTCAACTCGGTTTCTACTGTCATTCTTGCTCGAGAGGTAGCATTCCTATCCTCAGTTTTGTCTTAGTTCGATTCTGTAGTTCAGATTTCATCTGATTTCTGTCCTGATTTGTGTCTGCGTACTACTACTTGATGTCATGTTCTTGTCCACTGTTTTTCGTATTCATTCTGCCGCTACTGCCTGTTTCTTCTTCTTTTTCTCAGTCTCTTTCCTCCTTCTCCTGCGTCTTGCTGCTGCTGTCTGCCGTTGTTTTCGCTGTACAGTTTTCGACTTATCGAATCCGATACAGTTACTTTTGGTGTCGTAATGTTATTGTATGTCACGATCGTTATTACTGTTGGTGTCACGCTGCTGTTACCGGAGTTTAGGACTATTAACTTCGTCCTTTGTTCCGTTCGGGACTCGATTACTGCTATTACTTTTCGGGTCGATTTGTGTTCTGCTCATTGTCCTTCTTTTATTCGTTGTCGATGTTGCTGTGTCGGAATCTTGTCATTTTTTGCTCAACTTTGGACCCTATTCTTTCCTCCAACTCATTTTATATCCATCTTCTGGTCTTTCTTCTTTCCGTCTTGTGTCGATTACCCTTGTCTCATTCGTTTGTTTTGTCAATTCGTTTATTTTTGTGCCGAAAGCTTGTGTAGAAAACTATCGATTCTGCAACTTGGATATCGATTTGGAGCTTGGAGTAATCGAGGTTGAGTACGTGATCGTTTCGGTTGCCGATCGAAGGTAACTTTAGGACGTTACTCGATTTTATATCGTATGTTTGAGTAGTAGTATGTAGTAAATATTTTAATTTCAGTTTTCTAATTTTAGCTATTTATTACTTGCTAATTATATTAATTTTAAATCGTATGCCTTATAAAAATTTTACAAATTTTCGATATCGTTTTACAAATCGTTACTAATTTAATTATTTACGATCGTTATAATATTTTGTTGGTTATCGTGACACTAGTAACTAAATAATGTCGATTTCATATTTTCTTCATATTTCGTTAATTTATAATTTTCACTCAAAATCGTATTTTTATATATTTTACCCAAAATTTGTGTATTTGTTAATAAATTAATTTTCGTTTTACGATTTATTCTAATAAATGAGAAAATAATCGATTTTGTTTTGAATATATTTTTAATCAAGACTATTTTCACTAATAATTTCCTATTTGTTTCCGAATGACTATTTTTTTTAAAATCCGTATTATTTATTAATAAAAACTATCTATTAAAAATAACTTGAGTTCTTCGTAAATTTCATTTCATTTATAAAGTTCGTCGACTCAATTAATTTTGATATCATTTTTCTTAAAACATCTCTTTTCTAAAATTTATAGTTTCAACTCGATTTTCTAATTATTTATAAAATACTATATATTGACCTATTATATTTTATTCATATTTTGAGTAAGGAATTTAGAATTATATTAAAGTTACGATAACGACGATAGTAATAACATGTTAATTTCGTTAGAAATGCTATTTTTATATGTTTCACTAATTTTAATCACTTACGTATTTTCTATAACAATATTTCTATTTTAAGTAAGTTTCTAAAATTAGTACGTTTCTATTTATAGAAATTTTCCCCTTTTAATATAAAATGTATATTCCTTTTATCCTCAAATTAATTATAATGATTATATCTTTTGTATATATCAATAATGGCTGTTTTGGAGTTATGGAATAAAGACAAGTGTGGGGTTAGAGTAATATAGTTTGGGATGTACGTTTTTGCCATCAACTGTAAGGTTGGTGTGTCTTTATGGGGCACATTGGTTGTTGAACGGAGCATGGTTTGTGTTCAGAAGAGTGTATGTTTTGACCTTAAGCTAGATATCGCATCGTGTTAGTCGCCGTCAGCTGAACTAGACATGTTTGTTGTCTAGGAGGGGTATGCACTACTTAAACCAGGACCTCGCTGCACGCAATCCTGTTATAGTTGAGTTGCCTAGTTAGAGACTGGATTCTGTTATGAGTTAAGTCTACAGTTCTCGAAGCTAGTTTCCAGTATTATTCTAGTGAAAGTCTATCTTTGCGCACACTGATCGAATTTCCATAACGCCATTTTTGAATATTATTATTATCGATTTGTTTGATTTGCAGGTTGTCAAATGTTTTAAGTTTTCTCCGAAAACTTATTTTATTATATCGTTTTAATGTTTTCTCATTTTAAGTATTTTGATATAATAATGGTATTATTTTTCCATATGATATATTTTGGATGGGAGAACGTCCGAGTTACTCCCCACTGACGTGGCTGTTATGTTTATAACATGACAGGTATTTGCTGCTGGGTTTTGGTTGTGAGCTAGCGAGTAGCGTGGATCCTACTCTTTCTTTGTTAATGTAATTTATGGATTTGTTTAACCCATTTGGAGAATTTTTTTTCTTTTAGCCGTTTTGTAAAAAGAGGCCTTTGTATTGACTTACCATTTTTTTTAATAAGATATAGTTTGTCAGTGTGTTTTTAATTCCAACTCTACAGTGTTTCCGCCACTGTATTGCGTTAGAATTTCTAGGGGATTACATGACTTGTATGGACTATTGCTTTGGTTATCTTCCTTACGCAATTTGAAGTTATTGCTTTGGTTATGTACTACTTGTGTTAGTTCTATGCAGGTGAACTGACATATTCTCATGGTGGCTCTTGTGGGACTCAAATCTGTTGGCAAGGTGATGGGAACACATCATTTTCTGTTAATTGAATTTTCCAGGTGTTCTCTCTATTTTTGCCTTTGGTTGTTGCAGATCTCTATGCTATGTAACATTGTAACCTGCACATAACGTTGTCGTGATTCATACCCACTGTCGAGTGCTGTTTTACAGGCTATGTTGATATCATCAATCTATGTTGTTTTTTTTGTCTTCCTATGCGTATTTCATTTTCCTATACTCAATTTCGGCCAAACGCCAGGTTTCGAAAATTTTGACTAATACTGTGTTGGAAAATTCAGCCAGTAACAAAATTAACGATGTGTTGCGTTTGAAATTGACATGACTAGAAATCAAATTGATGTCTTTCTTGTCCCTTACTATATGGAATTAGGCACGAGGAATTCCATGTGTACTATGAAGGTAAAGAGGATGACCGATAATCTAACTACAAACGATACGGGTACGCTTTTATTTTCAGCATTTACTAGTATAACTTTTAATATGCTATTGTCATTATTTTCAGTTCATTAACCTACCAAAAAAATGGAGTTCGAGTATATCACCAAGCATCATAAACAACGGGAAAATGTTGCTGCCAAACGCATCAAAGCCCCTATTAATCGATATTGTATTCTTCCATCTTTCTTTTTTTTTCCTTGTATTATTTTTGTAGACACCGCATTTTGACTGCCAGGTGTCTATGGTAGTTTCCAAAAAACACCCGATGATGATCGGACGCTAACGTGTTTCTACGCGCTCGGATACGGGCTCAAAACCATTAGTTGCTGGCTAATGCACTTACGGAGTACAAATCTCACAAAACTGACCTCAAATTCAGGCCCAGTGGGTCGTTTTCAGTCAAACAAGACTAATTTGGGTCAAAACCGACACCGGAAATAAAACCGACTTTTAGCGATTGGGTCAACCCCGGTCAAAGTCGTTTCCGAGACATACAAAACGGTCATTCAAATATCAAAAGTCCAAGTCAAACACAAACCCAAAAGACATCCAAAGTCACGGTCCAAAACAATGGACCCACTCGATCCAGCTGAGCCACTCGATCGAGTGCTCAGCCCACTCGATCGAGTGGGCCTTATTCAGGCCCAACTGCAGGCACACTAGGCCACTCGACCGAGTCAGCTGGTTACTCGGTCGAGTAACCCTAGACGGGGTACCTAGGCCTTGCCTATATAAACACCCCATGCACACAACCCTAAGAAAACTTTTTCACAACTTGTACAACCCTAATCGAACTTTCAACACATCAAATTCAACCCTAATCAACATCAAACTCAAACCCTAATCGATACTACTTTCAAACCCTAAACCTAGCTTTAGGAATTCAAAACCCCAACCACCACAACTTAGCCTACATACTCGATACTCCCGTGTTAAAGTCACAACTACGAGTCCTATCCGAGACAAGAAAATGTAGGTTGAGGGTGCAAAACCCGTCTTCTTCCTTATCCTCTCTCTCTCTCTCGTCTTCCCTCCTCTCTCTTCGTTTTTGTTTTTTTTTTGTTTTTATTTCATTATCGCATCATAATATCGATAATACCGTTAGTATTAAAACATTAAAATACTTGTCAATTTGTGTCGAGTATGAGGGATGTCGAATATATAAGTGTACCTCACACAGCGTTGCCGGTCGCTTATTCCGACACCCCAATTACTTGATTATTGAGACAAGTCAAGTTAAATAATAATTCGTTATTTTTTTGTTTTCGTCATCATTAATCGCGCATTAATCAATTTTAAAACCAATTTTCAAAACAAGTTTTTCAATAAGGGTCGAAACCCATTAACGTGGATCCGACATCTCACAATCCCTAGGGATTTATTTCGATGTCGGAGAAGCCGAGGGAATCAAGTCCTTCAATTCAAGCATAGCATCAATCTCTTAGATTCGATACTAATTCTATAATTAGACGTCGAATCTAACGATCTAGTCAAATAATTAACTAACGCGATTTTCGTTGATGCCAAAATAATTGTCATACAATTCGTTAGAATTACGACATTATTAAACGCGGAGGAAATCCATTCATATCGTGATAGTTAATTCAAAACGACTTAAAACGATTTTCTTTTTTTTTATCTCGCTCTAATTATTTCATATCGATTCAATAATCGAATATGGGATATAACGAGTATTCAAATTCGGAATCGAGTATAAATCCCACAATATTTATATTCGGTTCAACAAAATCAATGATTCATAAAAATCCGAATCGAGCATAAGTCATACAATATTTATGCTTAATTCAGTAAAATCGTCAAGTTATCAAAATCAAAAGCAATTGCGAAATCGATCAAAATTGCAAGCGAACCCGGTTCGTAGTGCCACTCGACCGAGTGCCTTAGGTCACTCGATCGAGTGACATCACAAAAATCGAGCAGAATACTTTTTCCGACCTCCACTCGGTCGAGTCTCGCAATGACTCGATCGAGTGGCAACGAACTCGGCCGAGTTGGTCAGTAACTCGGTTGAGTAGGGTCACGAAATCCGGGACAGAACCCTTTTCAGAGGTCCACTCGGTCGAGTCCCTCAATGACTCGGTCGAGTGGCCCCTTTATCGCGTCAAACCGCGAGTCCTACAAGTTATTCAAGTCTCGTTCATATCTTTTCACGACTTAAGTCAACACGTGTCTGTCTAATCAATCACGTGAAAACTTCGTTTTTCAAAACCATATATCATCTCATTTGCGTCATTCAATATTTGCACAAGCCGTTAATACCGTTATATCGTTACTAACAATTTGTTGTTTCTTTTGTCAATTTTGGTTGTTTATTTTATGTACTAAAATGAACCCACATGCTAAAATTCAACTTCGACGTTAGAATTAATTGCATTAAATCGACGTAGAAACCCTTTCAATTCCATTCACATGCTTAGGGAAAATAATCTTTGCATATCTTTTTCCCGTTCAACTAACGCGCGTATTAGAAAGTCATTCGAGATCTTAGTAAAGACCGCTAGTGCGGGCGGGGTTGGGTGTCCTTTGTGGGCTTCCCAACACGTACCCTCACCCCTTACTCAGAACCGTGGTTTTCGGATATCCGAATCCATTGGCATACGAGAGTCATTCAATACACGATATCCGATAATGTCGGTATCGGTATCAAATGCAAAGGGACGAGCCCAATAAACTCTGACATCGGAAATGGGCCGTACTTTGTGTATGGCCCACTACGACATAGAGTGGGTTCGAACGGGCCCAAACTCCCACAGAGTTCGGTGGCGACTCCACTTCGACCTAAATTTTGATTCGATCCATTCTCATATGGAGATTCATTCGCCTCCCCAAACCCGCGTGTGGCCGCGTCGGGGTGGACCTACGTCATGTCCACAATTTGGCGACTCCGCTGGGGATTAACTGATGCGTGACTTACTATCGGCATCCTCAAGGTGAGACTCGAATAGAAATCGTTTGACTAGTACAATACGCGTTTTAGTTTTACGGTTCATGCATAACCCATATTTTCCCGGGCCTGTACTCGCGACCGATGTCCCACTATACTGTTGATGTACTCCAATATGGATATGTCAAAAGGTGTCCATAGTCGATTCGAGTGGGTTTCGCGGCATGTTCTAAGCTCAACTCGACTTAGAAAGTCTGTCCCGATCAACGTCTAGACTATGTACACTGGTATAGACCCTCTATGGACCAACCGAGACTTAGTATAGAGCATATATGGCGTCGTTATAATGCTTGCCTGACTACATGCTACTTGGTTTCCGTGTCGTTTTCAAAAACCGTCAACTTTTTTTTAAAAATACATCTTTTTCAAGATATCCAATTTCAAAAGCCGGGACGTATACCGAACTTAGGACTTATGATTTTACTCAAAATAGCCTATTTTCTAGCCGGTATGCCGCCCATTTCAAAACTCGAAAACATTCGAACTTTCAAAACCGAGGCCCGATGCACTTTCCGATTTTCTCAAAAAAATCGGGCCTCTCCACCGAGTTATCTCGGAATTTTCAAAACACAATCAATTTTCAAAACCTTCATCTTCTTAGGATTTCTCGTATTTAGCAGTGTCGGGTCATGTCGTAAGTCGTCGAGGTCTTTAGCATCGAAACTCTGTCAATCCTACATCACGAGTTTCCTCCATATCCTAGTCCGCCTTATTTGACTAAGGCAAGGCTAACCAACATAGGGCATACCCCTACTAAGGAAAGCCCGCTTACACACTCGAGTCTAAATTAGAAAGTCCTACGCAATCCTTCCCTCTAGCGGGACGGACCTCACGACTTTTCCTAAGGGAATTTCGCCCGTCCTTCAATCCGTTAGTCGAGTCGTCCCAATTCGAAAGTCCTTTAACTTAAGGGTCCACCCTAATCAAAGGGCCGTCTTTATTCGGGTCGAGTCGAGGGTCTCTAGCGTCGAAACTCTGCCGATCTTACGTCGCAAGTTTCTTCCCTTACCCCGTCTGCCTGTCCTCGAGGCCAAGTCAACCTTTTACAAGGCATAGCCCTGTAACAAAAGGTTCGTGATCCTTACGGGTTGCTCGTCCAACACTCGAGTCACCTAGGGTTAGGTCACCACGGTTGGTCCGAGCATGTGGCACAATCAAACGCGGTCGCCCCATTTTCGGGTTCACCCTTCTGCAGCTTAAGTCTGATTCGCGGTCATTATTTTGTCTAGGTCAGCGTCCGGGTCTCCCGATCCGAGAATCCTAGTCATTTCCGTCACCCCGGGCCATGTCTAGTTTGACTCATCATGTACGCAAAACCGAGCTTAGGCGAGTTCTAACACATGTCATCTCTTCCGATCAAGGACCCTATGAGCGAGACCTCACCAAACCACAACAAGTCCCGCGCCGTCAAGAAGGGGGATATCCAGGGGAGTATGCTTATGCTGTCTTGCTCCATTAACAATATCTTCTCAAGAATCAATACCGCCCTAGATGACCTAAATACCAGGGTGACCACCATCGAAGAAGACCTTGTAAGAACCCGATCCCCTCTAACACAGCTAGAGCGGGTAAGGCAGCCAATCACCCAACTGAGCCATTTGAAGAGTGAACACTCCTACGAAACTGTCCGATACCCTCAAGATGGCAAGGCCGAGAGAGGTAACCCTCAAGTCACCTCTTCAAAAATCAAGAACCAGTCAAAGAAAAGGACATTTACCCACTTGGATATGTCCTACACCGTCGCTTTCCAGAGGTTGGTTCCGAAGGGCCTAGTGCTACCTATAGGCCTAACAGCCAACCCACCTTTGGAAAAACGTTCCAAAGCATGGAACGCCGAGCATTACTGTAAATTCCACAAAGGGAGGGGACACGATATAGAACAATGCTGGAAGCTGAAACACCTCATTCAAGACTTCCTCGATGCGGGGAAGACTCCCGTTTTGGAAACATTGTCACTTGCAAGGCCCCTCGTGGACTACACAGGGCCGGATGACCAAAGCATCCAATCTACCTCTCATGCATCCAAGAGTCCGGATTTGATTTAAGTCCAAGTATGAGTCTGAGTCTAGGATATACTATTTATTTCGATTTCAAAGTCGGAGTCAGAGTCAATTGTATTCTGTCCTTTTTTCCAAAGTTCAATAAAATCAGCTTTCCTGTTTCTCATATATACTTTCCTTATGTGTTTTTGAGAACATGATGAACACCATCATACACTGTGAGCACACGCACGTGACTATTATAGGCACATCTATAATGACTGCAGGAAACCGAGTCTGTGTTTTCTTTTTACCTATTCCATGTCTGGTATAGAAAAGCCACATAACTACCCGTAGCAGGAGTGGTGTCGAATCCTATGACAAATCTAGGTAATTTCCTAGTTTGGGTTCAAGACAGGAGGCAAGCCCATTTCCCACAATAAAACACCCCTCCAGTAAGACCGACCAATCCCTACCTTAGGGGTTAGTCTGACCGACAAAAAAAATAAAAAAAAAAAGTCCAAAACAAAAAGCAGGCCATTAAAAAAAAGAAAACTGGACACAAAAAAGAAATCGAAAGTCCATAAAAAAAAGCAAAAGGCCAAAACAAAAAAGCAGGCCATCATACCCGTGACCGTAGTAAAAACGGCAATTCAAACTATTCAAAATTATCAAAACCCATACCATCCAATAGGGGAGCGACAATCAACCTGGTCAGCTAACACCACACTCAGCCTTCCCACATTACAACCCTCAAGACCTTCCCGAGACCCAGACTAGAGACAGCCCGGAATTTTAAGGATTCAAGCTCCATAGGATACCCCAAACCATTCGGGCCAGACATGGAAACCAGATCCCGTATTATCAAAACCAATCCCCGAGAGCAAAACTCGTTAAAATCCCCGATAGCAAAACTCGTTAAAATCCCCGAGAGCAAAACTCGTTAAAATCCCGTCCCAATTCTTCTCATCCAAACCAGTTACCAACCCCAAGCACGGGAATTCAACTTGTGGTCGGCATAAAACATGCCCAAATAGTTCACACCACCTCTGGGGGCTACCCCGGAGAACGCTCACGGTCACAGGATCAACATCCTAACCATTCTAGCCCTTTGATCAAGACATCATTGGGAATGCACCTAGCCTACACCATCGCTATGGCTAGTTACACACAAAGTCCTATTAGCTTAGGCACCATAATATATCTTTCAATCCACTGAACTACGGCTTGGTTTGATTTCACTACACGTGAATACGTAGGCAGCCTTTCAACAAAGGCACAACCACTCACATTGACACACATTCAAAAAGTACCGTCATTCCGGTCACGACACTGTCACGTTCTCAACAGCTAGCTTTGTCGTCCTGGGGGATTCTCTTAGACAGAAGTTCTCCATCCACTCACAAAATCCAGATAAATTCAAAAAAAATCTAGCCTCCTTTCTATAGTGTGTCCTAGTACTCGGCTCAGTCGAAGACGAGAAACTGTCAGGACTCGAAGCAATACCCACTTCGGGAATGTACCCTACAATCAAAAATCCAGAAGAGCACTAGACTAAAACAATCTCATTACAGACTACTGCAATTCCCCTATAACAGGTCGTTCCCATTTTGATGTTCGATCGTGTTGCCACTCGCCTAGGCTACGGAATAGCGCAACTTAAGAGTCTTGTTAGGTGGCCCACCCCCCTACCGAGTCACGGTCCAACCCCTCGAGAGTCCAATCGTGTCTGTCAACTCGTCCTGTCACGTCCAGTCGAGTCTGTCGGTAGGCCTCTCTTTTCAAATTCTTGCTTTGAAATTTGCAAAATTTAGCCATTTGAAAAAAGTCCTTTTCGACAAGGTCAAATTTCGGTCTATTTAAATTGCAAATTTCTTTTCTACCCCTTTCCATTTTGAAAACCTAGCCCGTGAGCTACTTTCAGGATTTCTATTTCAAAAAATTCAAAAACTTCAAAATTTTCAAAGATTCAAAAATTCAAAAATCGTTTTCCCCAGCGCGAGTCATTTTACTACCTACGTGTTGCATGCATTTTATGTGACTTATACAGGTACGACTCAAGCAGGGACATGCAACCCACTGTATCTCCCCAGCAGAAAGCCCAAGGCGGCATTTTCCCCGGAATGGCACGGGATGGGGCCACACATAGGCACACCCAGGACTTACGATAACTCCGATTCCCCACGGAGGCATTATCAGCAGCTCAGGTATGACTCCTATCTTATGGCTGGCAAGCCCTTCACGCGAGTCTAATGAACTATAAACGACTCGATCGGAAGTCTACCAGGTCTTAATTGACTTGGTAGCTACTCTGGCTTTCGCATTGTCCAAGCCTCAGTTAGAGTGGGGCTCTGTAGACACCCGCATTTTGACTGCCAGGTGTCTATGGTAGTTTCCAAAAAACACTCGATGATGATCGGACGCTAACGTGTTTCTACGCGCTCGGATACGGGCTCAAAACCATTAGTTGCTGGCTAATGCACTTAAGGAGTACAAATCTCACAAAATGACCTCAAATTCAGGCCCAGTGGGTCGTTTCCAGTCAAACAAGACTAATTTGGGTCAAAACCGACACCGGAAATAAAACTGAATTTTAGCGATTGGGTCAACCCCGGTCAAAGTCGTTTCCGAGACATACAAAATGGTCATTCAAACATCAAAAGTCCAAGTCAAACACAAACCCACAAGACATCCAAAGTCACGGTCCAAAACAATGGACCCACTCGATCCAGCTGAGCCACTCGATCGAGTGCTCAGCCCACTCGATCGAGTGGGCCTTATTCAGGCCCGACTGCAGGCACACTGGGCCACTCGACCGAGTCAGATGGTTACTCGGTCGAGTAACCCTAGACGGGGTACCTAGGCCGCCTTGCCTATATAAACACCCCATGCACACAACCCTAAGAAAACTTTTTCACAACTTGTACAACCCTAATCGAACTTTCAACACATCAAATTCAACCCTAATCAACAACAAACTCAAACCCTAATCGATACTACTTTCAAACCCTAAACCTAGCTTTAGGAATTCAAAACCCCAACCACCACAACTTAGCCTACATACTCGATACTCCCGTGTTAAAGTCACAACTACGAGTCCTATCCGAGACAAGAAAATGTAGGTTGAGGGTGCAAAACCTGTCTTCTTCCTTATCCTCTCTCTCTCTCTCTCGTCTTCCCTCCTCTCTCTTCGTTTTTTTATTTCATTGTCGCATCATAATATCGATAATACCGTTAGTATTAAAACATTAAAATACTTGTCAATTTGTGTCGAGTATGAGGGATGTCGGAATAAGGAAACCCGAATATACAAGTGTACCGCACACAGCGTTGCCGGTCGCTTATTCCGACACCCCAATTACTTGATTATTGAGACAAGTCAACTTAAATAATAATTCGTTATTTTTTTGTTTTCGTCATCATTAATCGCGCATTCATCAATTTTAAAACCAATTTTCAAAACAAGTTTTTCAATAAGGGTCGAAACTCATTAACGTGGATCCGACATCGAAATCACAATCCCTAGGGATTTATTTCGATGTCGGAGAAGCCGAGGGAATCAAGTCCTTCAATTCAAGCATAGCGTCAATCTCTTAGATTCGATACTAATTCTATAATTAGACGTCGAATCTAATGATCTAGTTAAATAATTAACTAACGCGATTTTCGTTGATGCCAAAATAATTGTCATACAATTCGTTAGAATTACGACATTATTAAACGCGGAGGAAATCCATTCATATCGTGATAGTTAATTCAAAACGACTTAAAACGATTTTCTTTTTTTATCTCGCTCTAATTATTTCATATCGATTTAATAATCGAATATGGGATACAACGAGTATTCAAATTCGGAATGGAGTATAAATCCCACAATATTTATATTCGGTTGAACAAAATCAATGATTCATAAAAATCCGAATCGAGCATAAGTCATACAATATTTATGCTTAATTCGGTAAAATCGTCAAGTTATCAAAATCAAAAGCAATTGCGAAATCGATAACAAAATTGCAAGCGAACCCGGTTCGTAGTGCCACTCGACCGAGTGCCTTAGGTCACTCGATCGAGTGACATCACAAAAATCGAGCAGAATACTTTTTCCGACCTCCACTCGGTCGAGTCTCGCAATGACTCGATCGAGTGGCAACGAACTCGGCCGAGTTGGTCAGTAACTCGGTTGAGTAGGGTCACGAAATCCGGGACAGAACCCTTTTCAGAGGTCCACTCGGTCGAGTCCCTCAATGACTCGGTCGAGTGGCCCCTTTATCGCGTCAAACCGCGAGTCCTACAAGTTATTCAAGTCTCATTCATATCTTTTCACGACTTAAGTCAACACGTGTCTGTCTAATCAATCACGTGAAAACTTCGTTTTTCAAAACCATATATCATCTCATTTGCGTCATTCAATATTTGCACAAGCCGTTAATACCGTTATATCGTTACTAACAATTTGTTGTTTCTTTTGTCAATTTTGGTTGTTTATTTTATGTACTAAAATGAACCCACATGCTAAAATTCAACTTCGACGTTAGAATTAATTGCATTAAATCGACGTAGAAACCCTTTCAATTCCATTCACATGCTTAGGGAAAATAATCTTTGCATATCTTTTTCCCGTTCAACTAACGCGCGTATTAGAAAGTCATTCGAGATCTTAGTAAAGACCGCTAGTGCGGGCGGGGTTGGGTGTCCTTTGTGGGCTTCCCAACACGTACCCTCACCCCTTACTCAGAACCGTGGTTTCCGGATATCCGAATCCATTGGCATACGAGAGTCATTCAATACACGATATCCGATAATGTCGGTATCGGTATCAAATGCAAAGGGACGAGCCCAATAAACTCTGACATCGGAAATGGGCCGTACTTTGTGTATGGCCCACTACGACATAGAGTGGGTTCGAACGGGCCCAAACTCCCACAGAGTTCGGTGGCGACTCCACTTCGACCTAAATTTTGATTCGATCCATTCTCATATGGAGATTCATTCGCCTCCCCAAACCCGCGCGTGGCCGCGTCGGGGTGGACCTACGTCATGTCCACAATTTGGCGACTCCGCTGGGGATTAACTGATGCGTGACTTACCATCGGCATCCTCAAGGTGAGACTCGAATAGAAATCGTTTGACTAGTACAATACGCGTTTTAGTTTTACGGTTCATGCATAACCCATATTTTCCCGGGCCTGTACTCGCGACCGATGTCCCACTATACTGTTGATGTACTCCAATATGGATATGTCAAAAGGTGTCCATAGTCGATTCGAGTGGGTTTCGCGGCATGTTCTAAGCTCAACTCGACTTAGAAAGTCCGTCCCGATCAACGTCTAGACTATGTACACTGGTATAGACCCTCTATGGACCAACCGAGACTTAGTATAGAGCATATATGGCGTCGTTATAATGCTTGCCTGACTACATGCTACTTGGTTTCCGTGTCGTTTTCAAAAACCGTCAACTTTTTTTTAAAAATACATCTTTTTCAAGATATCCAATTTCAAAAGCCGGGACGTATACCGAACTTAGGACTTATGATTTTACTCAAAATAGCCTATTTTCTAGCCGGTATGCCGCCCATTTCAAAACTCGAAAACATTCGAACTTTCAAAACCGAGGCCCGATGCACTTTCCGATTTTCTCAAAAAAATCGGGCCTCTCCACCGAGTTATCTCGGAATTTTCAAAACACAATCAATTTTCAAAACCTTCATCTTCTTAGGATTTCTCGTATTTAGCAGTGTCGGGTCATGTCGTAAGTCGTCGAGGTCTTTAGCATCGAAACTCTGTCAATCCTACATCACGAGTTTCCTCCATATCCTAGTCCGCCTTATTTGACTAAGGCAAGGCTAACCAACATAGGGCATACCCCTACTAAGGAAAGCCCGCTTACACACTCGAGTCTAAATTAGAAAGTCCCACGCAATCCTTCCCTCTAGCGGGACGGACCTCACGACTTTTCCTAAGGGAATTTCGCCCGTCCTTCAATCCGTTAGTCGAGTCGTCCCAATTCGAAAGTCCTTTAACTTAAGGGTCCACCCTAATCAAAGGGCCGTCTTTATTCGGGTCGAGTCGAGGGTCTCTAGCGTCGAAACTCTGCCGATCTTACGTCGCAAGTTTCTTCCCTTACCCCGTCTGCCTGTCCTCGAGGCCAAGTCAACCTTTTACAAGGCATAGCCCTGTAACAAAAGGTTCGTGATCCTTACGGGTTGCTCGTCCAACACTCGAGTCACCTAGGGTTAGGTCACCACGGTTGGTCCGAGCATGTGGCACAATCAAACGCGGTCGCCCCATTTTCGGGTTCACCCTTCTGCAGCTTAAGTCTGATTCGCGGTCATTATTTTGTCTAGGTCAGCGTCCGGGTCTCCCGATCCGAGAATCCTAGTCATTTCCGTCACCCCGGGCCATGTCTAGTTTGACTCATCATGTACGCAAAACCGAGCTTAGGCGAGTTCTAACACATGTCATCTCTTCCGATCAAGGACCCTATGAGCGAGACCTCACCAAACCACAACAAGTCCCGCGCCGTCAAGAAGGGGGATATCCAGGGGAGTATGCTTATGCTGTCTTGCTCCATTAACAATATCTTCTCAAGAATCAATACCGCCCTAGATGACCTAAATACCAGGGTGACCACCATCGAAGAAGACCTTGTAAGAACCCGATCCCCTCTAACACAGCTAGAGCGGGTAAGGCAGCCAATCACCCAACTGAGCCATTTGAAGAGTGAACACTCCTACGAAACTGTCCGATACCCTCAAGATGGCAAGGCCGAGAGAGGTAACCCTCAAGTCACCTCTTCAAAAATCAAGAACCAGTCAAAGAAAAGGACATTTACCCACTTGGATATGTCCTACACCGTCGCTTTCCAGAGGTTGGTTCCGAAGGGCCTAGTGCTACCTATAGGCCTAACAGCCGACCCACCTTTGGAAAAACGTTCCAAAGCATGGAACGCCGAGCATTACTGTAAATTCCACAAAGGGAGGGGACACGATATAGAACAATGCTGGAAGCTGAAACACCTCATTCAAGACTTCCTCGATGCGGGGAAGACTCCCGTTTTGGAAACATTGTCACTTGCAAGGCCCCTCGTGGACTACACAGGGCCGGATGACCAAAGCATCCAATCTACCTCTCATGCATCCAAGAGTCCGGATTTGATTTAAGTCCAAGTATGAGTCTGAGTCTAGGATATACTATTTATTTCGATTTCAAAGTCGGAGTCAGAGTCAATTGTATTCTGTCCTTTTTTCCAAAGTTCAATAAAATCAGCTTTCCTGTTTCTCATATATACTTTCCTTATGTGTTTTTGAGAACATGATGAACACCATCATACACTGTGAGCACACGCACGTGACTATTATAGGCACATCTATAATGACTGCAGGAAACCGAGCCTGTGTTTTCTTTTTACCTATTCCATGTCTGGTATAGAAAAGCCACATAACTACCCGTAGCAGGAGTGGTGTCGAATCCTATGACAAATCTAGGTAATCTCCTAGTTTGGGTTCAAGACAGGAGGCAAGCCCATTTCCCACAATAAAACACCCCTCCAGTAAGACCGACCAATCCCTACCTTAGGGGTTAGTCTGACCGACAAAAAAAAAAAAAAAAAAAAAAAAGGCCAAAACAAAAAGCAGGCCATTAAAAAAAAAAAAAAACTGGACACAAAAAAGAAATCGAAAGTCCATTAAAAAAAGCAAAAGGCCAAAACAAAAAAGCAGGCCATCATACCCGTGACCGTAGTAAAAACGGCAATTCAAACTATTCAAAATTATCAAAACCCATACCATCCAATAGGGGAGCGACAATCAACCTGGTCAGCTAACACCACACTCAGCTTTCCCACATTACAACCCTCAAGACCTTCCCGAGACCCAGACTAGAGACAGCCCGGAATTTTAAGGAAGCTCCATAGGATACCCCAAACCATTCGGGCCAGACATGGAAACCAGATCCCGTATTATCAAAACCAATCCCCGAGAGCAAAACTCGTTAAAATCCCCGATAGCAAAACTCGTTAAAATCCCCGAGAGCAAAACTCGTTAAAATCCCGTCCCAATTCTTCTCATCCAAACCAGTTACCAACCCCAAGCACGGGAATTCAACTTGCGGTCGGCATAAAACATGCCCAAATAGTTCACACCACCTCTGGGGGCTACCCTGGAGAACGCTCACGGTCACAGGATCAACATCCTAACCATTCTAGCCCTTTGATCAAGACATCATTGGGAATGCACCTAGCCTACACCATCGCTATGGCTAGTTACACACAAAGTCCTATTAGCTTAGGCACCATAATATATCTTTCAATCCACTGAACTACGGCTTGGTTTGATTTCACTACACGTGAATACGTAGGCAGCCTTTCAACAAAGGCACAACCACTCACATTGACACACATTCAAAAAGTACCGTCATTCCGGTCACGACACTGTCACGTTCTCAACAGCTAGCTTTGTCGTCCTGGGGGATTCTCTTAGACAGAAGTTCTCCATCCACTCACAAAATCCAGATAAATTCAAAAAAAATCTAGCCTCCTTTCTATAGTGTGTCCTAGTACTCGGCTCAGTCGAAGACGAGAAACTGTCAGGACTCGAAGCAATACCCACTTCGGGAATGTACCCTACAATCAAAAATCCAGAAGAGCACTAGACTAAAACAATCTCATTACAGACTACTGCAATTCCCCTATAACAGGTCGTTCCCATTTTGATGTTCGATCGTGTTGCCACTCGCCTAGGCTACGGAATAGCGCAACTTAAGAGTCTTGTTAGGTGGCCCACCCCCCTACCGAGTCACGGTCCAACCCCTCGAGAGTCCAATCGTGTCTGTCAACTCGTCCTGTCATGTCCAGTCGAGTCTGTCGGTAGGCCTCTCTTTTCAAATTCTTGCTTTGAAATTTGCAAAATTTAGCCATTTGAAAAAAGTCCTTTTCGACAAGGTCAAATTTCGGTCTATTTAAATTGCAAATTTCTTTTCTACCCCTTTCCATTTTGAAAACCTAGCCCGTGAGCTGCTTTCAGGATTTCAATTTCAAAAAATTCAAAAACTTCAAAATTTTCAAAGATTCAAAAATTCAAAAATCGTTTTCCCCAGCGCGAGTCATTTTACTACCTACGTGTTGCATGCATTTTATGTGACTTATACAGGTACGACTCAAGCAGGGACATGCAACCCACTGTATCTCCCCAGCAGAAAGCCCAAGGCGGCATTTTCCCCCGAATGGCACGGGATGGGCCCACACATAGGCACACCCAGGACTTACGATAACTCCGATTCCCCACGGAGGCATTATCAGCAGCTCAGGTATGACTCCTATCTTATGGCTGGCAAGCCCTTCACGCGAGTCTAATGAACTATAAACGACCCGATCGGAAGTCTACCAGGTCTTAATTGACTTGGTAGCTACTCTGACTTTCGCCTTGTCCAAGCCTCAGTTAGAGTGGGGGCTCTGTAGACACCCGCATTTTGACTGCCAGGTGTCTATGGTAGTTTCCAAAAAACACTCGATGATGATCGGACGCTAACGTGTTTCTACGCGCTCGGATACGGGCTCAAAACCATTAGTTGCTGGCTAATGCACTTAAGGAGTACAAATCTCACAAAATGACCTCAAATTCAGGCCCAGTGGGTCGTTTCCAGTCAAACAAGACTAATTTGGGTCAAAACCGACACCGGAAATAAAACTGACTTTTAGCGATTGGGTCAACCCCGGTCAAAGTCGTTTCCGAGACATACAAAATGGTCATTCAAACATCAAAAGTCCAAGTCAAACACAAACCCACAAGACATCCAAAGTCACGGTCCAAAACAATGGACCCACTCGATCCAGCTGAGCCACTCGATCGAGTGCTCAGCCCACTCGATCGAGTGGGCCTTATTCAGGCCCGACTTCAGGCACACTGGGCCACTCGACCGAGTCAGCTGGTTACTCGGTCGAGTAACCCTAGACGGGGTACCTAGGCCGCCTTGCCTATATAAACACCCCATGCACACAACCCTAAGAAAACTTTTTCACAACTTGTACAACCCTAATCGAACTTTCAACACATCAAATTCAACCCTAATCAACAACAAACTCAAACCCTAATCGATACTACTTTCAAACCCTAAACCTAGCTTTAGGAATTCAAAACCCCAACCACCACAACTTAGCCTACATACTCGATACTCCCGTGTTAAAGTCACAACTACGAGTCCTATCCGAGACAAGAAAATGTAGGTTGAGGGTGCAAAACCTGTCTTCTTCCTTATCCTCTCTCTCTCTCTCTCTCTCGTCTTCCCTCCTCTCTCTTCGTTTTTTTATTTCATTGTCGCATCATAATATCGATAATACCGTTAGTATTAAAACATTAAAATACTTGTCAATTTGTGTCGAGTATGAGGGATGTCGGAATAAGGAAACCCGAATATACAAGTGTACCGCACACAGCGTTGCCGGTCGCTTATTCCGACACCCCAATTACTTGATTATTGAGACAAGTCAACTTAAATAATAATTCGTTATTTTTTTGTTTTCGTCATCATTAATCGCGCATTCATCATTTTTAAAACCAATTTTCAAAACAAGTTTTTCAATAAGGGTCGAAACTCATTAACGTGGATCCGACATCGAAATCACAATCCCTAGGGATTTATTTCGATGTCGGAGAAGCCGAGGGAATCAAGTCCTTCAATTCAAGCATAGCGTCAATCTCTTAGATTCGATACTAATTCTATAATTAGACGTCGAATCTAATGATCTAGTTAAATAATTAACTAACGCGATTTTCGTTGATGCCAAAATAATTGTCATACAATTCGTTAGAATTACGACATTATTAAACGCGGAGGAAATCCATTCATATCGTGATAGTTAATTCAAAACGACTTAAAACGATTTTCTTTTTTTATCTCGCTCTAATTATTTCATATCGATTCAATAATCGAATATGGGATACAACGAGTATTCAAATTCGGAATGGAGTATAAATCCCACAATATTTATATTCGGTTCAACAAAATCAATGATTCATAAAAATCCGAATCGAGCATAAGTCATACAATATTTATGCTTAATTCGGTAAAATCGTCAAGTTATCAAAATCAAAAGCAATTGCGAAATCGATAACAAAATTGCAAGCGAACCCGGTTCGTACAGGTGCCACTCGACCGAGTGCCTTAGGTCACTCGATCGAGTGGTCACTCGATCGAGTGAGGTCACTCGATCGAGTGACATCACAAAAATCGAGCAAAATACTTTTTCTGACCTCCACTCGGTCGAGTCTCGCAATGACTCGATCGAGAGGCAACGAACTCGGCCGAGTTGGTCAGTAACTCGGTTGAGTAGGGTCACGAAATCCGGGACAGAACCCTTTTCAGAGGTCCACTCGGTCGAGTCCCTCAATGACTCGGTCGAGTGGCCCCTTTATCGCGTCAAACCGCGAGTCCTACAAGTTATTCAAGTCTCGTTCATATCTTTTCACGACTTAAGTCAACACGTGTCTAATCAATCACGTGAAAACTTCGTTTTTCAAAAACATATATCATCTCATTTGCATCATTCAATATTTGCACAAGCCGTTAATACCGTTATATCGTTACTAACAATTTGTTGTTTCTTTTGTCAATTTTGGTTGTTTATTTTATGTACTAAAATGAACTCACATGCTAAAATTCAACTTCGACTTTAGAATTAATTGCATTAAATCGACGTAGAAACCCTTTCAATTCCATTCACATGCTTAGGGAAAATAATCTTTGCATATCTTTTTCCCGTTCAACTAACGCGCGTATTAGAAAGTCATTCGAGATCTTAGTAGAGGTCGCTAGTGCGGGCGGGGTTGGGTGTCCTTTGTGGGCTTCCCAACACGTACCCTCACCCCTTACTCAGAACCATGATTTCCGGATATCCGAATCCATTGGCATACGAGAGTCATTCAATAAATGATATCCGATAATGTCGGTATCGGTATCAAATGCAAAGGGACGAGCCCAATAAACTCTGACATCGAAAATGGGCCATACTTTATGTATGGCCCACTACGACATAGAGTGGGTTCGAACGGGCCCGAACTCCCACAAAGTTCGGTGGCGACTCCACTTCGACCTAAATTTCGATTCGATCCATTCTCATATGGAGATTCATTCGCCTCCCCAAACCCGCGCGTGGCCGCGTCGGGGTGGACCTACGTCATGTCCACAATTTTACTTTACTAACATCTTTTCTTTACTTTAGTGGCTAAAAGATTCAATCTTTACATCTTTTAATGATACCGATCTTTTCTTTGATATAAATCTTGAATAATCCTTTTTCTCTCCTCTCCATCCCTCTTCTACTAAGAGAATAGGGAGAGCTATATTTACGCCTACGTGGCAACCTTACATTCATTTTTTTCCTGCTCACTTTTAAAAAGTTCAAAATGAGCTTAACTCTATACAGACTCATTACAAGGCTAACCAATATGACCCATAAAGCTCATTGCATTAGGTCCAAAATTCTAATCCTAACTGCATTGGGCTCAAAATATATACTATCATACGTCAAAAACTCAAAATATCTAAAAGAACCAATATATGCTATTATACGGAGCAATATAAGGAATATTACCTCTCAATATTCCCTCCATAAGTGTGGTGTTTTCTTTCCCTCTTTTAATACGGAATATAATATAGAATATGATTAATAAGATAAATTTGGGTAATGATAAAATTTATTAGACGAGAATATTACGTAAATCGGCAGGATATATCGAATATCTTGCCTAAAGTACAGGTAAAAATAATTTTGTGTACGTAAGAAAATATATAAATTGATATCTAAAGGCATATATATATTATCACGAAAAATAAGGCAAATATGACGTTGTAAAATATGATTGATATAATGATACTAATTAATTCAAATTAATCCCTCTTATACTAAGAAAATAGGAGTGACTAAAATTGTGCTGACGTGTCAACACGAGACACAAAATTTTCCCGCCTAATGCTATTGTCATCTATATATGGTAAATGTAAATAAAAAAATCTTATCAATTTTTACGGTATAATCAGTATGATTTGCATATAATTGGTAAATTCTA
This sequence comes from Agrostemma githago, assembly GCA_958450325.1. Classification (NCBI taxonomy): domain Eukaryota; kingdom Viridiplantae; phylum Streptophyta; class Magnoliopsida; order Caryophyllales; family Caryophyllaceae; genus Agrostemma; species Agrostemma githago. Next base: position 57,584,606 of record OY288245.1, on the reverse strand, counting down.
GAATATAATACAAATATATGGACTATTATATGCATGATAGACTCATACAAATATATTATACGGAGTATAATCTATACATATAATTGGTAAATTTATTACCCGTATTAATTTCTACATATTACTATAGTATTATTTTATGATAATTTATACTCCCTCCTAGTCCAAGTATTCCTCCCACTTTCCTTTTTGAGCTAAGTTTGGTTTTTGTGGGCATGACATAGGTCCACCCCGACGCGGCCACGCGCGGGTTTGGGGAGGCGAATGAATCTCCATATGAGAATGGATCGAATTGAAATTTAAATCGAAGTGCAGTCGCCACCGAACTTTGTGGGAGTTCGGGCCCCTTTCGAAACCCACTCTATATCTTAGTGGGCCATGCACAAAGTATGGCCCATTTGGATGTCAGAGTTTATTGGGCTCGTCCCTTTGCATTTGATACCGATACCGACATTATCGGATACCGTGTATTGAATGACTCTCGTGTGCCAATGGATTCGGATATCCGGAAACCATGGTTCTGATTAAGGAGTGAGGGTAAGTGTTGGGAAGTTCACAAAGAACACCCAACCCCGCCCGCACATTAGCGGCCTCTACTAGGATATCGAATGACGTTTTAATATGCGTGTTAGTAAAACGATGAAAATGATATGCAAACATTATTGTCCCTAAACATGCGAAAAAGAATGAATGGGTTGCTATGTCGATTTAATGCATCTAATATTAACGTCGAAGTTATATTTAGCATGCGAGGTTTATTTTAGTACAATAAAATAAACAACGGAAATAAATCGACAAAAGGAACAAACGCGTTAGTAAAGGTATAACGATAATAACGGTTTATAACTAACATAGAATGATGAGACGAAATATGATGCATGATTTTGAAAAGTAGTATGACACGTGATTGTTTTGACACGCGTTGACCGAGGTCATTAAAAATATTTTATCGGGACTTAAAGAATATTAAAAGACTCCCGGTTTTGAAAATCATTGATTTATTAGGTCGCGTAGAAATATAATGTGATTTATACTCGACCCGAATCTCTCGATACTCGCCATATTCTATGCTCGATTATAAGATCGATATCGAATATTTAGAGTGTGCCTAAAATAAGATGTTTGAAGAATTATTGGTAATTGAATCAAGACGAAATAATCAATTTTATGTCACGGTTTTCAGGGAACCGCACGAAGAGGGCGCGACTCGTGCAGCCACGCGACTCGCACGAGACACGTGCGACTCACGTGGCGGACTGTTCTCGATCCCGATTTGCGATGCTCGTCGTACCCGGTGTTTGATTATAGAAAACAATACCGAATACTTGGAGTAAAGTAAAAAAACAAGCTTTGTGAGTCGCTTTAAGTCGAACTAAAACGATATGAATAATCTCCGCGTTTATAGTGTCATATTAATTTTACCAAATTAGGTGACAACTATTTTAGCATCAACGAAAATCGAATTAGTTAATTTAATTGACTAAATTGTTTAAATTCAACCTCCAACTATTGAGTTGGTATCGAATCTAATAGATTGACACTTGACTCAAAACTCGACTCGTTCCCCTCCGCATCCCGACATCATAATTAATCCTTGCGAATTGTATGATGTCGGATCCGCATCAAAAGGTTTCGACTTTAACTAAAAAAAAAATTTTTTTTGTTTGAAATAGTTTAACAAAACGATGAGTATGCGGTGGATGATGATTGCGACGCGACAAAAATAAAAGAATCGATTTTGTTTATGTTTGACTCGCTTCAATAATCAAGCGTTCGGGGTTTCGAAATAAGCGACCGGCAACATCGGGTGAAAATCCTTGTATATTCGGGTTTCCTTATCCCGTCATCCTTTGCGCTCGACACAAATCCACGAGTATTTTAGTGTCTTAATATTTATTATACTAACGATATTAGAATGCGATAATAACGATAAAATATAAAAAAAATAAAAAAAACGGGACGATGACGACGACACGGACGACACGCGAGGAAGAGGAGAGAGAAAGATGGGATTTTGCACCCTCAACCTACATGTTTCTTGTCTCGGATGGAACTCGTTTCGTTGTGGCTTTAGCACGAGAGTTTCAAGGTTTATGGAGGTTGAGTTATGGTGGTTTATGGTTCCTAGATTGCTAGGGTTTAGGAGGGTAATTGGGATGTAGAATTGATTAGGTTTGTCTTAAGGTTTGCCTTAGGGTTTTTTAAGTTGTGTCAGGATGTGTGTAGTTATGAAAGTTAGGGTTTTAATTGCATGCAAAGGGGTGTATATATAGGCAATTGCTCCCCATTGTTGTCTAGGGTTTAGTGTCTTGATGGACTTGATCAGATGGCCTGCCTGAATGAGGACCGTGGGTTTGCTCTTCGGAAACGGCTTTGACCTGGTTTTGACCCGGTCGCTAAAAGACGGTTTTATGTCCGGTGTCGGTTTTGACCCAAATTAGTCTTATTTGATTGGAAATGACCGACTGGGCCTGAACTTGAGGTCGGTTTTGTGATATTTGTACTCCCTAAAAAGCCCAAGCCAGAAACTAATGGTTTCGAGCCCAATCCGAGCGCGTAGAAACACGTTTGCGTCCTGATAAGTGTAGTTTGTAGTGCCTTTTTCACTATGTTTTGGTCCCATTTCCTTGTGGAATCGCTCCTTGGGAGCGATTCATGGGCTTCTTATGCTTCCTTTAGTTCGTTTCAGGTTCCCGAGACCGATTTGGAAGAGTTGGAGCGATTCCGACTCTATACATACACATTTTGGAGCCAACGGAGTAAAGGAACGATGACTCGATGCCTTGGAATCGACCCCGAGACCTTGGGACCCAATCCCGAGCCTCCGAGACCCAATACCGAGTCCCGAGAATCGGCGAGAAACCCATGAGAGGCAAGGAGGGACCAAAGAGCTCTTAAGGGAGGCCTACAAGACCCATCCCGTTCGGGATGGGGTGCGCGTTAAAGGGTGCTGTTGTAGGCCCGTCCCGGTCGGGACCAACCCGTCCCGGTCGGGATGACAGGCCGTCCCGGTCGGGACCAACCCGTCCCGGTCGGGACCGTGGACCTGGCAGCCGCACTCCTTTCTTTTCTTCTCCTTCATTCTTGTACCCATATATATACTCCCCCTTGTAATGTTAAGACATCAACCTAGACTAGTTTAAGCCTCCAAAACCCTAGATTAATTCTACACACATTAATCTTAATCTCCCTTTAATCTTCCTTTAATCCTTAGTTAATCTAGTGTAATTAGTTCTTGTATTAAGAAGTTCTTGAAGAATTCTCCAAGCTTGACAAACTTGTGTTTTATTTGGGATCTTATTTATACAAGATTGCATCTTTTCATCTCCATAGTGTTGGTATAATCTTCCTTTACTCTTGTTCTTTGTTATTCAATCAAGTTTCATGTTTTACATATTGTTATTGTTATTGTTTGTTTATGATGAATGTTTGGATGCTTGTTCAAATTCCTCTTGTGAATGTTAGTTTTCTCTTAATCATGAGTGAGTAGTTTCTTTGTGGGGTTAGTAGGGGGATTAGGGGTAGATTATGGATGATTAGGGTTGATTAAGGGAAAAGGGTGAATCTTTGTTGTTAGTCACATTGTGGGCACTCTATGTGTTTGTTGATATGCTTGTATGAGTTGTAGTGGCCATGCTTCCCATACTTGTGCTCATCCTCTCATTGTTTGTCTATGATGCGGAAATATTGAGAATAGTTTAGTCGTGAGAGCGCGGACTAGGGTCTAAGTTGCGAGAGCCCGGACCCACCTTGACATCGGTCTAAGTTGCGAGAGCCCGGACCGACTCTAGTAACTAGGAGACACCTATACCTTTGATCACCCCAATTACCCTTCTACTCCTATGAACCCGACCTACCCCACTTTCTTCCATATTTGAGTTCGTCTTTCTAGTTAGCCATCGTTCTTCTAGTTATTTATTAGTTCGATCATTAGCTTAGTCATACTTCTCCTCCACCATAGTTTTCCTTTTATCGTTTCTTTGTGTTTGTTTGGTAGCTTAGTCTCGTTTGTAGGCCGACCTAGTCTAAACTTCGCCTTACCGTCCTCGTGGATACGATCCCGACTTGCCCTAGCTACCCACTAGGTGTAATCGGTAGTTTATTGACGGTTAGGGACGTGACAAATCTCTACCATCAATTTGGCGCCGTTGCCGGGGACGGTGCATTGTTTAGACTTAGTTTGCTTATTTCTAGACTTAGTTACCCTTCTTTGTGTTCTCCCATCTTCTCTTGTGAATATTTTCTAGTTTCTCTTCTTTTCTTAGTTTTCTTTTCTCTTTGTCTCTAGTTGTGCTTGTTTATTGTCGTTGCCTAGTGCCCATAAAGCACTAGGTGTTCTCACGTTTGTTCTAGTGTGTAGTGTATGCCTAGGAGGGGAGGCGACTTCTATCTCTTTAATTCAGAGCCGGAGAGACTCTTTCGAGCCTTTCGCCAACGGACGATTAATCGGGTTAGGATCTCTCAACCGAGTGCAAGCAATACTCATCAAGGGCAAGCCCAAGGAGCCGACTTGAACAACCCACATCGAGAGACGGCCGAAGGGAATTTCGTAAATCCTTTTGGTGATTCTTCTTCTCCTAGTTCCCCTCTTCATCTACATCAACACCGTCTACACCACCATCTTCTCCCTTATATCCAAGAATGCCTAAGTTTTCCTCTCACTCCACATTCACCGAGGATGTCTTGCCGGGACCGAGTGCATTACCGGAAGCCTATACCGGGAATTTTGTGGCAAAGACTCAGTTTATCCAACTTGTTGAGAGGAGCCCATTTAGTGGTTTGCCCACCGAAGACCCGCACCAACACATGGAGACCTTCTCCGATTATTGTGACGCTATATCTCAAACCGGGGTTACTCAAGACCACATTCGTTGGGTACTCTTCCCGTTTTCTCTTATTGGAAAAGCGAAGCAATGGATCAAGAGTCTCGATAGGGCAACCATGGGTATCGACACTTGGAAAAAGCTTGCCTTGGCGTTCTACCAAAAGTTTTACCCTCCGGAAAAGAGCAATTTGCTTAGGGCCTCCATCACCGGGTTCCAACAAAGGGATAAAGAGAGCCTATATGAAGCTTGGAAGCGATTTAAGTCTTTGGTAAGATCGTGCCCTTATCATGGACTCTTACAATGGTTCTTGGTGCAACAATTTTGGAATGGTCTTTATGAGGACTCGAGAGCTATTCTTAACATGGGCTCCAATGGTAGGTTCACTGAGGTCGATGACGACCAAACTTGGGCGAGAATCGAAGAGATGGCGGTGCATAATTCGCAATACTCTAGGCCTAGGAAGGCACAACGGGGAGGTAGGCACGAGGTCGATGCTATCACTCAATTAAGCATTGACCTTGGGGCACAATTGAAAACACACATGGAAACTATTGATAAAAAGCTCCAAAGCCACCTCGACCAAGTCCAAGGCACTAGTTTCTCCCACCATCAACCGATTCAAGAAGTGAATGCATTGGGATTTGCACCTCCTTTACCTTACTATGGGATGTGCGATACTTGTGGGATAGTTAGACATGAGTCTATGTATTGCCGTGGAAGTATTGAGCAAGTGAACGCATTCCAAGCGTTCAAGCAAGGTACCTCTTACTCTAATCAATTCCAAGCTTCCCAACAAGTCCCTCAATAACAAGCCTTTCAACATCAACAACAACATCGTCCCTATGTTCCACCTCCCTTACGGGACAACAATGAGGGTTACCAAGGTTATGTGGGTAACCAAAGACCCTTAAACAATTTCAAGCAAAATAACCAAGGTACCTTCCACAACAACAAGCAAGGGTTCCAACAAGAGAACTTCAATCATGGTGGTTTCCAAGGAAACCAAAATTTCTAAGGAAACCGAAACTTTCAAGGACAACAAAACCACAACCAAGGCCTTAATCAAGGCAATTCTCATGGGTTCCAAGGGAACCATCAACAACAACAAGCAACACAAGGCAATCAACAACAAAGCAAGCCTAGGAGCCGGTCTCCTATTCATGACTATGGTACTCCATTAGCCTTCACCGATACTCCGCATAATCCATCATCCCCACCACGGGATTTTGACATTCAAAAGACTTTGATGGATATGCAAAAGAATACTCAAGATGTGCAAAAATGTCAAATGGATATGTCAAGAACCCAACAAGAGCTCTTTGCTTATGTTCAAGGGGAAAACGCGACGAGAGATACCCGTATGAAGATACTTGAGACTCAAGTGTCTCAACTCGCTTCGGGGACCTCCTCAAGGCAAAAGGCGCAACTACCTTCTCAAGGTGAAACACCGACATTTGAGCATGTAAATGCTATCACCACAAGGAGAGGTACCTCTTATGACTCCCCTCCACATCCTAGTGAGCAAGAGCCAATGCAAGAACCGACAAAGGAAATGGCATCTCCAACTCAAGAAGAATCAAGCTTTGACAATCCAATGGAGGAACAAGTTTTATGGGAAGTTGAAAAGCCCCAAGAAGACAACCCTCCCCCACTTCAAGAGAAAGACAAGGGTAAAAGGAAAGTGTCCTTTGAGAAGTCCACCCCTATTGAGAAAAACAAGTACCAAATCAAGTTGCCTTTCCCATCAAGGCAAATGAAGGCTAAGGTGGACACTCAATACGACAAGTTCCTTAACATTGTGAAGAAGTTGGATGTTAGTGTCTCGTTTACCGAGTTACTTACCCAAGTCCCGGCATATGGAAAATTCATGCGGGAAATCCTAGCTAGGAAGAGGTCCATCGACAAGGAAGAGACGGTAGCGTTCACGAGGGTGGTGAGCGAGCTTATTCAAGGTTCCACGCTTCTGAAGTTGAAGGATCCGGGTAGTTTCTCTATCCCATGCACCATCGGCAATTACAAGATCGAGACAGCTATGTGTGATTTGGGTGCGAGTGTGAGCATTATTCCCTACACCATTTGTGAGCGATTAGGGATGACGGAGTTGAAGTGTACGTCCATTACACTCCAAATGGCCGATAATTCTCTTAACCGACCATTGGAAATGTTAGAGGATGTGCCGGTACGAATAGGGAAGTTCTTCATTCCGGTCGACTTCATTGTGGTTGACATGCCGGAGGATGCTAACACTCCCATCATCCTTGGACGCCCATTTTTACACACCGCCGGTGCCGTGATCGATGTGAAGAAGGGTAGGATTACTTTTCAACTAGGCGACGAGGAGTTAGTGTTCGACCTCCAAGGCAACACTTCGCCTATGACCGAGACATGTAATATGATCCATGCCACGGAAGACATCGATCGAGGGAAAGATCCGGGACAAAGCTTGAAGAAGTACTCTTATGTACTTGAGGATGATGACTCCGATTTGGAGGAAGATGAGTGCCCAAATCATGGGCTTGATGACAAGTTGAAAAGCAAGGAGAAGGATGAACCTCCCTTGGAGCCACAAGAGGATCGATGGACATTCGGGTATATCCCGAAGGATCAAAAATACAAGTTCAAGCCGTTGAACTTGGAAGATCGGGATGCCCCGGGAACGTCAAGGCAAGGCCATGAAGAGCCTTGGTATGTGGTCAGTTATATCTCGCGCCTAATTGAAGACTTTGCTAGGGCCTTTGACTTGTTCCTCCGTGCCCTTGATGGAGATGGAACCGGTTTGGAGGTTGTTGAAAAAGAATGAAGAGAGCACCATCCTTGGTTTGACGGAGTTCCACAAGAACCGTCTCATTGTATATATCTCTTTCTTGTAGTTAGTTTGAATTTTGTGATATTCCTGTTATTTGGATTGATTGATGAGCGTTGTGAGGGAGAGAATTTGATGTGTATATGAGCTTTGTTGATAGGTGAAGTGAGAATGCTTCCTAGAGAAGAATGGCTATGAAAGAGCTTGGGTTATAAGCACGAGGATCGGGTTTTTGAAGCTTGGAGCAAGCTTTTGGGATTGTGGAAGGTGAAGAAGACCCATCCCGGCCGGGAAGAGGCGTCCCGACCGGGACGGGCGTGGCATCCCGACCGGGAGGGAGTCATCCCGATCGGGATGGGGGTGCACAAATTCGAGCTCACTGGAGGCCCATCCCGACCGGGATGGGTGAGACATCCCGACCGGGACCGATCATCCCGACCGAGACGGGCACCTGCTTCCCCTTTATGTTTCTTCTTCGCAAATCGAGTCCACCCAACCGTTTTATGCCCCCTCCCAACCTCCCTAGCTATCCTAGCCCTATCATATGCCCCACGTACTTCATTGTCATGCCCTCACTCCATTTCCTATCCACTTTACACCGACTCTCACATCAAATCCCAACCCCTACCATTATTACCTCTACCGTGAGTTCTCTTCAAGTGTGAAGCGAGATGGCAACCGAGAAGACAAGCGACGAGCCTCTAATGATCATCGCGACGATGGAGCAAGTGAGTTACTAGCCGCTCGGTTTGGGTAACTATCCTTACTTTTCCGTCTTTTTATCGCTTCTTTTTCATTGTTTGCCCCCTTACCATGAGTCACGGTATCTTAGTGGACTTCGAGGCCATAGTATGGTTGCTCCCGACTCCCGATGACGTGATTGCGTCGAGAGTCAATTGTTTAATCCAATTTTACAAGATTTTCACCCCTTTTTAGGAGTTAGTCGGATTTGGAAGGAATCCGGGCTAGGTGACTTGATTACACCTAGCCCTCCCCTCCCATTTCCTTTTATTTCCTTCTTTTTATTTCTTCCCCCATCCATATCTCTTTCTTGTCTCGGCCCATGGTGACTTGACTACACCCCGGCCGAACACCTTCTACCGTTTTCTTCACCTTACTAGTGCGAAACCCGTGCCTATGCACGGTTTTATAATTAATCTTTGTTCACGCAAAGAGTTTAATGACTTAACAAAATTTTATTACCTTCGTCTAAGTCAATATGGTTTACATTTTTTTTTTCTTTTACTCTGTCAACCGTTTATGTTTCTATTTGACAAATGTCTCTTTACCTTTTTTTTGTTTTATGCATAATAAAAACAAATTTTCTCTAACCTACCTTGTATTTCTTTTTGTTTTACCTATTTTAGGTCGGAAAAAATATTTTAAATTTTACATTATATTCGATATTACTATTCTTATCATATTTATTAATTATTGTATCTATATTTGAAAATATTACATGGAACTTTGTAGATTTAGCGTTTATTAGAATATTTTTTGGGAATTAATTTGTTTATAAATTTTAGGTGATATGATTGGATAAGAAATTTTTAAATTAGAAAACGGTCATGTCAAATTTCAACTCGACTCGTAAATTCGACCCATTTTTTGGGTCAAAACTTTAAAATTTTGACCCGCGATCCATTTGACTCAAAACCAAAATGATCCATTAATTTAATGTAGAAACCCGGGTTAACCCGTTGATTCGATGACGTGTCATAAAAAAATAATTAAAATAATAGTAATTGTATATGGTTTTTATATTCCGTATAATAAAATATTTATAAAATAATAATACTCCTATAATTTTCTTTTTACAATTTTTTGATTGTAAATACGGTAAGTATTAAATTTAATAGGTATATTAGTAACATTAGTTATATTTATAATTTCAAACAAATAGTAATTTTAATTTTGAATTGGTAAAATATAAGCGCTGAAAATTATATCAACCTAATATCTAGAAATTATATCTGTCAAGTAATAATTTTGATCTATTATCTGATTATTGTTATTATTATTCTGTATTTGTTTGTCTATTTTGTAGCCTAATAGTTTTTTAGGGAATATAATTTTTTTTTCTAAAATTATCTTGGTAAATCGTTGGGTCCAATTTTTAAATAAAAACTTTGACAACGTATGTGATATGTCGTACAGATTCGTTGAACTGGATCTTAAATTCTTAAATGAAATTGTTAGGATCCCATTTTTCATTGAAAAAATATTCTTTTCTAAATTTGTAGTCTAATTAAATTAGGGTACTATATTTGTTATATATGATATGGATTAGTTTTACATTTCTTGTGATTTTTTGCTAAGAAATTGGATTGGTTCTCCCAAAGCCCAATTCTCTAAATGAATAGGTAAAAATAAGCCCAATTTGTGAAATGAATATGTGATTTTGGCGGGAAAGTTGAAAAGACGGATTTGCCCCTTGGTTTTTGTTTTAGTGAATAGGGGATTCTTTGATTTTTAGCCTTATTTTCGTAGTTTCTTTTCTTTTTCTTTTGTCTCTCCGCACACTACGATTGAGCATATGAGGACATTGCTCGGTTTAAGTGTGGGGGGAGCGATATTCTATCGTGGTTAGTTTTATTTTTCCCTTTTTCGAAAAATCTTCAAAAAAACCTAAAAATTTGAAAAATTTTCACAAAATCAAAAAAGATTTTCTTTTTGTGTCTTTTTCTTTTGTGTCGTTGTGTCATATATTTGTTTTGTATTGCGTGTGTTTTGCCTCCCTTTTCCTTATAGGTCGCTTAAATCGTCGATGACTTTGGAAAGCTCTAAAGACTCCCGGTAACATCTTATCCCTTTTTCTTCTTTATCCCTCGTGGAGTTTGGAGGAGATTGTGATGTTGTGCGCTCGGGTGGAGCTTTGTGCGTATTAGTGGTTGATTTGGTGACTTGTATGGAATATCGGGATGGTGTTTGTTTTATGTTTGTTTCGTTATGTTTTGTTTTTGTTGCCTTTGTTTCTTTTCCTCTCGTTTTCGTCATATCTTTAATTTTGTGTTGTGTTATGTTGTGTGTCATGTGTGTAAACCGTTTTCGAAAACCCGGTTTAGAGGCTAGTGTGCGAGTGTTTACTTTTCCTTTTTAGTAGTGTAAATCGAGTCTTGGACTTTAGCCTAGTAGAATGACCCTAAATCAATGATTTCGTTGGTCCTTTACCTTGAGTCCACTTAGCTTACTAGGAATTTACTACGGGATTTGCACTTTTGACCATTATGACCACCCACGGTGTGAAAAGGCCTTGGTTACCAAGTCTCGTCCCCTAGGTGACCGTGTTTAGGATTGTTTTGATTAGTCCAAGTTCTCCACTTTTTGTGGGTTTGAAGGGAAGGGCCCATCCCGACTTACCCATTCACCTACCTCCTACACATCTCCACACAATAAATTGCAAATTGTTGATTTCTATCTTTCTTGTTACACATTGAATTGCCAAAAAGCCAAATCTTGCCAAAAAGGGGCAAAGAAAAGAAAAGAAAGAAAAAAAAAAGAATGAAAGAAAGAAAAGAATGAAGAAAAAGAAAAGGCACAAAAAGCCAAAAAGAAAATAGAAAAGAAGAAAAAGAAATGACATGGCAACAAACAAAGCAAAAATGCAAAGAAAAGAAAAAATGCCAAAAAGAAAACCCGTATCACAAAAAGAAATCCCTACAAAAATATGCCTTTTTCCGACTTTTGCCGTGAAGAGCCTACCAAAGGACCGAGTCCCGAGGAAGGATGATAGCGGCATTAGTCGATCTTCCCTCATTTTGCATGTTTTCCACCTTTTTACTTGGTCTAGTTAGGCGGTTTTGGACACGGGACGACCCTCTTGGCTCACGCTAAAGGGGGCGGGGTCTCACTTACCTACAGTGTCGACTAACACCGTGGTTCTTCACTTTTACACTCCGCCGATCGTCCCGTAGTACGTTTTTAGAAAGTTAGGAGGACCTAGGTAAGTTACCAACGTTTTTGTTGCTTTATCGTCATACTATTAGGGTTTAGTCCACCTTGGTTTGTATTTCTAACTTGGGAACGTTGTCACTTACCTCGAGTCCTAAACCGGTGCTTCTTTCACCGCTTTTAGAGGGAAGCGGTATTTCTTTTGTTTTGGGTGCAACCGTCTAAGTGTTCGTTTGTGTGTTTGTTTGTTTGTGTGTTTTGTGTCCGGTTGCATCCGCGGTTTTGTCGCAAGACCCGACTTGCCTTGCGGAGTGCACTTTCCCTCTAAGTGCACTCGCGTGAGTTGAAAGGGCGTAGGGTGCGCTAATACCCGTTCGGCTAGTTTAGTAGTTAGTTTGTGCTTACTCGAGGGCGAGTAAGGGTTAAGTGTGGGGGAGTTGATAAGTGTAGTTTGTAGTGCATCTATAGACTGACCTGCGCTGGGAAAAATGATTTTTGCTTCATTTTGAAATCGAAGTCCCGAAAGCAACTCACGTGCTAGGAGATAGGTTTTCAAAATTGAAAGGGGTAGAAAAGAAATTTGCAGTTTAAATAGACCGAAATTTGACCTTGTCGAAAAGGATTTTCTCAAATGGCTAAGTTTTGCAAGTTTCAAAGTAAGAATTTGAAGAGAGAGGTATACCGACAGACTCGACTCTCGACGTGACCGGACGAGTTGATAGACACGACTGGACTCTCGAGGGGTTAGACCGTGACTTGGTAGGGGGTTGGGCCACCTAACAAGATTATTAAGTTGCGCTATTTCATAGCCTAGGCGAGTGGCAACATGGACGAATCCTCGGAATGGGAAATATTCGTTATAGGGGAGTTGCAGTAGTCTGTAATGAGACTGCTCTTGTAGGACTCAGCAATAGCAATGCTGTAGACTAGTGCTCTTTTGAATTCTTGGTTTTAGGGTACATTCCCAAAGTAGGTGTTGCTCCGAGTCCTTGACCGATTCTTGTCTTTGACTAAGCCTAGTACTAGGACACACTATAGAAAGGAGGCTAGATTTTTTTTTTTTTTTGAATTTATCTGGATTTTGTGAGTGGATGGAGGTTTTCTGCCTAAGAGAAGCCCCCAGGACGACAAAGCTAGCTGTTAAGAACATGACAGTGTCGTGATCGGAATGATGGTGCTTTTTGAATGTGTGTCAATGTGGATGGTTGTGCCTCTGTTGAAAGGCTGCCTACGTATTCACGTGCGGTGAAATCAAACCAAGCCGTAGTTTAGTTTATTGGAAGATATATTATGGTGCCTAGTCTAATAGGACTTTGTGTATTACTAGCCATAATGATGGTGTAGGCTAGGTGCATTCCCAGTGATGTCTTGATCAAAGGGCTAGAATGGTTAGGATGTTGATCCTGTGACTGTGAGCGTTCTCTGGGGTAGCCCCCAGAGGTGGTGTGAACTATTTGGGCATGTTCTATGCCGACTGTAAGTTGAGTTCCCGTGTTCGGAGTTGGGAACTGGTTTGGATGAGAAGAATTGGGATGGGATTTGACGAGTTTTGATCTCGGGTCTTTGACGAGTTTTGATCTCGGGTCTTTGACGAGTTTTGATCTCGGGTTTGCGTATGGTGATTGTGAATTCTGTCGTGTTGTGTTGTGTTGTGTTGTGTTGTAGTTGTTGTGCAAGGGAGAAGTCGAGTAAAAATGGCTCGAACTTTGATCAGGGTAGGTTTGATGATGCGGGATCTGGTTTCCATGTCTGGCCCTAATGGTTAGGGGTATCTTATGGAGCTTGAATCCTCGAAATTTTGGGCTGCCTCTAGCCTAGGTCTCGAGAAGGTCTTGAGGGTTGCAATGTGGGAAGACTAGATGTGGTGTTAGCTGACCAGCTTGATTATCTCTCCCCAATTTGATGGTATGAATTTTGACCGTACCCTGGTCATGGGACTTGAATTGACCGTTGATCATGTGTTTTTGGAAGTTCTTTTTTTATCATGGCCAGCTTTTTTGTTTTGGGCCTTTTGCTTTTTTCTTCTTTTTTTCTTCTTTTTTTCTTTGATTGACCTTTTAGTCCCGGTCATGAGTGCTTCTTTTGCCTGCTTTTTATTTCGGCTTTTGCTTTTTCTTGGACTTTTGTGTTTTTTTTTCTTGTCCAGCTTTCTTTTTTTTCTGTTGATCAGACTAACACCTAAGGTAGGGATGGTCAGTCTTATTGGAGGGGTGTTTATTGTGGGAAATGGGCTTGCCTCCCGTCTTGAACCTAAACTAGGAGACTACCTAGATTCGTCATAGGATTCGATACCGCTCCTGCTAAGTGTAGTTTCGTGGCTTTCTATGTCAGACATGGAACAGGTAAAGGAAAACACGAGTCTCATTTCCTGCGGTCGTTATAGATGTGCCTTTAATAGTCACATGCATGTGCTCACAGTGTATGATGGTGTTCATCATGTTCTCGGAAACACATAAGGAAAGTATATATGAGAAATAGAAAAGCTGATTTTATTGAATTTTGAAAAAAGGGACAGAATACAACTGACTCTGACTCTGAGTTTGACTTTGGAAGAAATAGCACATCCTAGACTCGGACTCAGACTCGGACTTAAATCCAATCAGGACTCGCGGATGATGTTGTCAATAGTCGTCGGCTTCTAAGGACTCGAGTTGATGTCCAGTATAGCCTTCAGTAGAAGCCTCACCCAGATCTTCATTATGTCGAAGATCGTCTTCAATCCTTATGCCCATTTCGGTAAGCACCGCAAAGTTTGAAATGCCGGCATACCTAAGATGGAGACGGTAGGAAGGTAGGAGGTTGTTGATGAACGCCTCCACTAGTGTCTTCTCGTTTGGCTTGTCTACAAACTTCACACTTTCGGCCCTCCACCTTTGAAGGTACTTGGTGAAACCTTCTTTGGGCTCTTATGCCATAACCTCCAGAGTACGCATCGTAGTCTGGATCTCGGTATTATCAGCGTAATTTCGAGCGAACTCTGTTGCCACGTCATCCCAAGTCGGGTATTTCTCGGAGTCTAGCCTGTAGTACCAAGCTTTTGGATGCTTTTCGAGGGAGGAAGCGAACAAGTGCTTGAACATGGTGGATTTCACCCCCTTGATAGCCATGAATTCTTTGAAAGCCCGAATGTGATGAACCGGGTCTTCAGTACCCTCAAACATCGGTATTCCCGTAAGGTTGAGGTTAGTAGGTAGCTCATCATTCAGAGGCGAGTAGGAACGAGCATTCTCCGTATGGATCGAGTTGCTTGTTGACAGGTGGACCTGTTCTTCGAGCTTGCGAACAACGCTGGTTAGTTCAGCTATGGGCCCAGTGGGCTTAGATCCAGCAACAGGAGTCCTTTTCTCCACGGCACTTAGGCGGGCGGCAAGGGTTGTTTGGTCAGTCACGATAGCCGTCAATCGGGTATCGATCTTAACCAGCGCGGCTTTCAGTTCGTCCAAGGTTTCTTGCATCTTGCGTTGGCTTCTGGTTATGGGTGGCATGTCTGTAAGAATACCGCGTAATTAGAAAAGTTGCATCGGAACCCAAATTCACCAAGGCATAGGAAATAGCGCGGGAGGAGAGACGACTCCAGTTTGACTTGGGTTAGACTCTCCTATGACAAATGTGTAGGGTACGATTCTCGGAGTGACCGTGATTAATCGCTCCGTCGGAGAATAGCCCCCAAGTGAGACTAAGGACCTAGATAGGACTCTGATGGTGTGACATCTAAGTGACTCTAAAGTGGGGTACGTGTAAGACATGACCCTTAGAGCAACCGTGATTGATCGCCCTGCTGAAGGATAGCCCCCGAGTGGGATTGAAGATTTGTTAATACTCGAGTGTTGGACGAGTGACCCTTAGACGTAAGGACCACGAACCTTTTGTTACAGGGCTATGCCTTGTACAAGGTTGACTCGGAAAAGACACCTAGACGGGTGGCTTGTGAGAGGTGGGCCTCCCTTAGAATTTGGCATGTGGGCCGAGTCCTGTTCGAAGGAAGGTCCATGTGAGACATTACCAGACTTTTAGACTCGAGTGTGTAAACGGGCCTTCCTTTGTAGGAGTATGTCCTACGTAGGTGGGTCATGCCCTAGTCAAATAAGGCGGACTGGGATAGGGAAGAAACTCGTGGTGTAAGATCGACAGAGTTTCGACGCTAAAGACCTCAACGACTTATGACAAACCCGACACATACTAAATACGGGAAGTCCTAAGAAGATGAAGGTTTTGAAAAGGATTTTTTTTTAATCCGAAAGAAATTCGGTGGAGGAGGGCCCGATTTTTCAAAAATTAGAAAAAAAATTATTGGGCCTCAATTTTGAGAGTTCGAAAATATTTTCGAGTTTTGAAATGGGCAGAATACCGGCTAGAAATAGGCTATTTTGAGTAAAATCATAAGTCCTAAATTCGGTATACGTCCCGGGTTTTGAAATGGGCAGAATACCGGCTAGAAATAGGCTATTTTGAGTAAAATCATAAGTCCTAAATTCAGTATACGTCTCGGGTTTTGAAACGGGCAGAATACCGGTTAGAAATAGGCTATTTTGAGTAAAATCCTAAGTCCTAAATTCGGTATACGTCCCGGGTTTTGAAATTGGATATTTTGAGAAAAGGATGCTGTTTTTGAAAATTGACGGTTTTTGAAAACGACACGGAAACCAAGTAGCATATAGTCACGCAAGCATTATAACGACACTATGTATGCTCTATACTAAGTCTCGGTCGGTCTATAAAGGGTCTATACCAGTGCACATAGCCTAGACGTGAATCGGGACGGACTCTCTAAGTCGAGTTGAGCTTAGAACATGCCGCGAAACCCATATGAATCTGCTATGGACACCTTTGACATATCCATATTGGAGTACATCACGGTATAATGGGACGTTGGTCGCGAGTACCGGCCCGGGAAAATAGGGTTATGCATGAACCGTAAAACTAAAACGCGTATTGTACTAGTCAAACGATTTCTATTCGAGTCTCACCCTGAGGATGCCGATGGTAAGTCACGCATCAGTTAATCCCCAGCGGAGTCGCCAAATTGTGGACGTGACATAGGTCCACCTCGACGCGGCCACGCGCGGGTTTGGGGAGGCGAATGAATCTCCATATGAGAATGGATCGAATTGAAATTTAAATCGAAGTGGAGTCGCCACCGAACTTTGTGGGAGTTCGGGCCCTTTCGAAACCCACTCTATATCTTAGTGGGTCATGCACAAAGTATGGCCCATTTGGATGTCAGAGTTTATTGGGCTCGTCCCTTTGCATTTGATACCGATACCGACATTATCGGATACCGTGTATTGAATGACTCTCGTGTGCCAATGGATTCGGATATCCGAAAACCATGGTTCTGAGTAAGGGGTGAGGGTAAGTGTTGGGAAGTTCACAAAGAACACCCAACCCCGCCCGCACATTAGCGGCCTCTACTAGGATATCGAATGACGTTTTAATACGCGTGTTAGTAAAACGATGAAAATGATATGCAAACATTATTGTCCCTAAACATGCGAAAAAGAATGAATGGGTTGCTATGTCGATTTAATGCATCTAATATTAACGTCGAAGTTATATTTATCATGCGAGGTTTATTTTAGTACAATAAAATAAACAACGGAAATAAATCGACAAAAGGAACAAACGCGTTACTAACGGTATAACGATAATAACGGTTTATAACTAACATAGAATGATGAGACGAAATATGATGCATGATTTTGAAAAGTAGTATGACACGTGATTGATTTGACACGCGTTGACCGAGGTCATTAAAAATATTTTATCGGGACTTAAAGAATATTAAAAGACTCCCGGTTTTGAAAATCATTGATTTATTAGGTCGCGTAGAAATATAATGTGATTTATACTCGACCCGAATCTCTCGATACTCGCCATATTCTATACTCGATTATGAGATCGATATCGAATATTTAGAGTGTGCCTAAAATAAGATGTTTGAAGAACTATTGGTAATTGAATCAAGACGAAATAATCAATTTTATGTCACGGTTTTCAGGGAACCGCGCGAAGAGGGCGCGACTCGCACAGCCACGCGACTCGCACGAGACACGTGCGACTCGCGTGGCGGACTGTTCTCGATCCTGATTTGCGATGCTCGTCGTACCCGGTGTTTGATTATAGAAAATAATACCGAATACTTGGAGTAAAGTAAAAAAAAAGCTTTGTGAGTCGCTTTAAATCGAACTAAAACGATATGAATAATCTCCACGTTTATAGTGTCATATTAATTCTACCGAATTAGGTGACAACTATTTTGGCATCAACGAAAATCGAATTACTTAATTTAATTGACTAAATTGTTTAAATTCGACCTCCAACTATTGAGTTGGTATCGAATCTAATAGATTGACACTTGACTAAAAAACTCGACTCGTTCCCCTCCGCATCCCGACATCATAATTAATCCTTGCGAATTGTATGATGTCGGATCCGCATCAAAAGTTTTCGACTTTAACTAAAAAAAAGTTTCTTTTTTTGTTTGAAATAGTTTAAAAAAACGATGAGTATGCGGTGGATGATGATTGCGACGCGACAAAAATAAAAGAATCGATTTTGTTTATGTTTGACTCGCTTCAATAATCAAGCGTTCGGGGTGTCGAAATAAGCGACCGGCAACATCGGGTGAAAACCCTTGTATATTCGGGTTTCCTTATCCCGTCATCCTTTGCGCTCGACACAAATCCACGAGTATTTTAGTGTCTTAATATTTATTATACTAACAATATTAGAACGCGATAATAACGATAAAATATATATTAAAAAAAAAAACGGGACGATGACGACGACACGGACGACACGCGAGGAAGAGAAGAGAGAAAGATAGGATTTTGCACCCTCAACCTACATGTTTCTTGTCTCGTATGGAACTCGTTTCGTTGTGGCTTTAGCACGGGAGTTTCGAGGTTTATGGAGGTTGAGTTATGGTGGTTTATGTTTCCTAGATTGCTAGGGTTTAGGAGGGTAATTGGGATGTAGAATTAATTAGGTTTGTCTTAAGGTTTGCCTTAGGGTTTTTGAAGTTGTGTCAGGATGTGTGTAGTTATGAAAGTTAGGGTTTTAATTGCATGCAAGGAGGTGTATATATAGGCAATTGCTCCCCCTTGTTGTCTAGGGTTTAGTGACTTGATGGACTTGATCTGATGGCCAGCCTGAATGAGGACCGTGGGTTTGTTCTTCGGAAACGGCTTTGACCGGGTTTTGACCCGGTCGCTAAAAAATGGTTTTATGTCTGGTCTCGGTTTTGACCCAAATTAGTCTTATTTGATTGGAAATGACCGACAGGGCCTGAATTTGAGGTCGGTTTTGTGAGATTTGTACTCCGTAAAAACCCCAAGCCAGAAACTAATGGTTTCAAGCCCAATCCGAGCGCGTAGAAACACGTTTGCGTCCGATCATCATCGGGTGGTTTTTTGAAACTGCTATAGCACCTAGCAGCCAAATGTGGGTGTCTACAGTTTTCTTCCCACTTTCCTTTTTTGGATATAATTTTAATCATTCTTTATTCTTTCTTCAATTTTTTATTCTTTTCCTCCACACCTAAACTCAACACCTTTTCACTTTATACCCCACCTTTTACACTTCATACCCCACTTTCTATTCATCTCTCCTACTTTATCTCTACCCTTTATTATTACTTTACTCCCTCCTTGGTTTCCCCCCCAAAAAAATTGGGGAGGAATACTTAGACTAGAAGGGAGTACAAGTTAATGAGTATATATTACCATGCGTACAAACTACAAATTACATACATATAATTCCCTATATACATATGATGAGAGGATGTGACAATTGTTAAGAACATAGGAGTATTAAAATTAGTACAATATATATTTTATAAAAATTTTAAGAACATTATTATTTAAAACTATTATCAAACAACAATAAAAAAAATCTCTTATAAATGATAAATTATATAAGTCGCACATTTGTGCTAGTTCTATACTAGTTATTTTATTACTTTTATTATTCCACTTAGTACAGCATAATTATAAATTGTAATAATCATAATCAAAGTGGTTTGCCTGATGCACAAGGGTCATTAAATGGATCCGAGAGATCATGTTATAGATTTTAAGTTCAGGCCCAAAATAATGAACGAGTTAATTAAAGACTTGATTTTTTTGTTGGATGGTTCCTGATTTCTGCAGATATTTATGCACCATGTCTACAAAGTAATCATCTTACCTATTATGTTCTTGTCATATCCTAAGTGTTTTGTTACTAATTTTATGTAGTAAGCTTTATTAATCGTATCCAATAGGTTCCACATTATGCACTTAACAATTTATAGTAACTTATACCAGCTACAGTAGATGGTTAGATTATGTGAGGTTAGGGAGCTACAATTTCTTTTGTTAACCAGCAACCCCTATCCAAATTGCTCAATAATACACTTAGCATTTATTTTCCATTTCCCGCATGAATTTATAACGTCTAATCAAGGTCGGATTTGTTTTTGAATGTGCAATTGTTTGATTCTTATATATCCTATATTTTTAAACTGTCTTGCTACTATGGATCTATGTTAGTTTGACATAAAAATATACAAGGGCTTGTTGAGGCACTTGAAATAATGGTTGGATACATGGATACATCTTAAACAAGATTTTTAACTACTCATAGACAGTGAATGGAGTTCATCTCTTTGTAATCTTTCGATGAAAGCTCTTGGGTCTTTGTTATATTGAATTTGTTTAGCGCATGTTCAGCGAAAACATTGTTACGGAAGAAATTCCAACGAAGATGGAAGCTTTAGTGGCAGAAAAGCGGCACGAGTTAGTAGAAACAGTCTCTGAGGTTGATGATAAATTGGCTGAGTTGTTTCTTGCAGATGAACCTATTTCGTCTTCTGATCTTGAGGCAAGTTGATGTTATTTTTGTCATTTTGGTGAATATGTTGAACTGATGTTGGCTAGGCCTTATAAACTTTTAGTCTCTTCACGTCTGATATGATTAGCATGATATTTGTACTATAAACCAGCTTCTATATATGATTTCCTTTAATGCTTACGTGTGAAGTTTATGCACTACCACGTATCATTGCTACAATGATATACTTTCCTGAAACATCTCTTAATCAGTGAGGTCATGATTCTACAACGGAGGCAGATATGTTTTGAATTGAACACATCCGGTTAATATTCAGCTCTTTGATATGGAAAAGCCTCCTAGCTAGCTAAAGAGCCATTTATGGTGACAGTTGTACTCGAATTATCTCATGAGTTATTGATAATTATTTTTCTTGACCAGGATGCTACATATACCCGAAGAGTGACTGTATCACAAAAATTTACTCATGTGTTCATGGGTAGAGCATTTAAGAACAAGGTATAATGATTCTTTTATTGTAAGTTAATCTTGTTGACTTTTTATCTATGCTCCGTCCCATTGTTTTGTTAGCTTCATTGATTTCTTCATCAAACCTTCACTGGCTAAAAGTTGCTTTTGGTCTTTGCTTATTTTCTTAGAACCTAAGGTTGGTGTAGGTGTATCCTTTAAGCAAAACCGAAAATCAAAATTTAATGTTGCTTAAAGTAGATTCAGCCATTGGAGGCTCCGCTACCTTCAACATTACAAGGAACATGAACCCTCGACCGTGTAAATGGTTTCCAAGCACCAGGCCGACAAAGTGGTTTATACCAAAACCACTTTAGTGAAAGTCTTCCTAATATTTTGTTTCTGTTTTTGTTTGTATGCTGTATATCAAGCAAATTCCATATTTTGTTTCCTTTTGTTTTTTTTAAAGTCTGATAATTGTCCATTTATAATTGGCTCATATATTGCTGATCCTGAGGTAATTTATTTCTCTAATATGCATTTATATTTTCTACCTATTTATGGTTCATTATATGGTCTATTCTGTTTTTCTAATTATATTTTTTTTACCACAACAGGACGTTCTACAACACAAAAAGAGAGATGATGACGGAATTGATGGATGACAAAATCGGCTCACTGTTTTTGAACTTGGACATTAAATTCAATGTTTTTTTTGGAGGAAAACACGTACCTTTTTAAATAATACTGTAGTTTTTTAGTAATTTTTTATTTTACTTTGGATTGCGAAATATATGATTGGATGGAGATTATTCTAGGTGTTCGTCTTATGAAACTCTATTTGATTGAGAAATATATATATATATATATATATATAATTGGAGATTATTCTAATTAAGTGTTTGTTTTCTGAACAAGGAACTCGATCTTTGTGTATTATTGATATCAATATGTAATTGTAAGCAGTATTCTTTATGATAAGATTCTCGACACTTTTACGATATCAAAGTGTCGATAACTGAATTTTATATTATTATTTTTCGACTCTTTTAAGAGTAGAAAGTCTCGCGCATTGAAAATAAATTGGCCGGGAAAAAAATCGCGACATAGAAAAGCGTCGAGGTTGTATATTTTAGTGTACCACGTAGTGACGCAAAAAAACGTCTTGAATAAAATATTCAACGTTTTATTGCGTCGAGAATGGCGACATAAAAATGCGTCGAGTTCCTGATACCCAAAATCTCCACGCTTTCTGGAAGCGTCGAGAATTAAATTTACGATACTTTAAAACGTCGAGAACCCACCTTTAAAGCGTCAAGAAACCAAGGGTTTTATAGTAGTGAATGCATCCCAAATGGATACACCAGCCTTATATAGTTGATCGCAAAACGGTACATCCTAGACTGTATTACTCTAACCCCACATCAATAACTAAAAAAACAAGTCATTATCGATATTCATATGAGATAGTCAATGTAAATAATATGAAGATAAAAGAGAGAACCTTTTATATTAAAAGGGTACTTTCTATAATTAAAAATTTACTAATTTCAGAAACTTGCTTAAAATAGAAATATTCTTAGGGATAATATGTAAATAGCAAAAATAAGTGAAATGTACCGAAATAGCATTTCTAATAAAGTAAACTTTTTATTAATATCGTTGTTTTTGTAACTTAATATATTTCTATGTTCGTTACTAAAAAAAATATAAATCAAATATAATAAGTTAATCGATAGTATTTTATAAATATTAGGGAAACCAAGTTAGAACAATAAATTTTAGAAAAGAGACGTTTTAAGAAAACGATATCAAAATCAAATGAGTCGACTAGTTTTATAAATGAAATGAGATTTTACCAAGGTTTCAAATTATTATTAGCAACTAGCTTTTATTAATAAGTAATAAAGATTTTATTAAAAATAGTCAATCAATATATATAATTAAAGGAAGCTTTTTTTTCGAGGGAATCCAACTTTTATGAAACACTAAGAATTTAAATATTATCCATATTAAAAGTGAATATGATATACTCCTATTTGTTTTAATATTAGATAATAAATAATACTCCTTTGACTCTTGGTATTAGACAAAACAATCCTAACACTCTTAAGAGTCAAAGAATTACCATTATATAAACCGTCAATTACCACCTCAGAAAACAACAAAATTTGAATAGACATCGCGTGGAACACGTAAAATGGTTATGATTATTTCAAATAATCGTCATTTTTGGAGAACTATTATTAAAATAAAATTATTATCCTAATATAAGTAGATATATTTATTAAGATAAAATTATTCTAATAGAATTGGATTTACATTTTTGCGAAAATACGGTGTGAGAAATTACAATTTTATAACTTTTTACCTTTTATATCAATAAAAAAAATTAAGAGTTTTTTTAATTTAATATTGGAGTATTTTATTTATATTCATTACTTGTCATATTTATTTAGAAATAATTATAAATAATAAATGTTTTAAAAGATAGTACACAATAAAAAAATAAATTATTATTTCATTTATAGGTGTCATCAAAATAAAACTACACTGCATTTAATATTGCAATCATATAGAGTAAATAATTTTTAACGGATAGGTCAGGTCGGGCCGCGACTCTAATATACTGGGTTTGATGATAGTCAAGTCGCGAATCAAGATTTATAGGTGTTGACCTACGAAAAAACGGGTTGGATGGGTTGGATTTACGGGTCAAGTCAAGTCATTCAGATCAACTAGAGAGTACAACTTTAGTCTCCTGATTTATAAGTAAACAATATATATACTAATAAGAGTGCTATATAATTTAAGTTAAAATTAGAAAAAAAAAATCATATTCAAATAAATTGATTAATATATAAAAAAATTAATTATGTTCAATCAATCAATCCGTCAATTATCAATGTAATTAAACGATACGTTTTTCGAGCGATGTTGGTAATCTCCAATAGTTTTAGAATTTTTAAATACAAACT
Source organism: Agrostemma githago (assembly GCA_958450325.1). Lineage (NCBI taxonomy): Eukaryota > Viridiplantae > Streptophyta > Magnoliopsida > Caryophyllales > Caryophyllaceae > Agrostemma > Agrostemma githago. The sequence goes on along the minus strand of OY288245.1, from coordinate 57,560,832 downwards.
TAAATTATTTATCATATTTAAGTATTTAAAAATTTTGAACACTGCAAACTTGATTAAACTATTTTAACTAATTCAAAATTTAATGAAGTTAAAACACTTAAACAATATAATTAAATAATTAAAAACAAAATGAATACATGTCGGGTTAGACTACGGGTATTTCGAGTGACATGTAGTCGCAAACTTTTTAAAGTACATAATTTATTTAAATAACTTTATATATGTCGGGTTAGACTACAAATCGGTTCAAATAGGGGTCGGGTTATACGGGTCACGAGACGGATTAGGCTTAGAATACAACCGAAAAATAGTTTCGAACATAGATTTTTCTTACCTTTAAGTAGAACGGAGTAATATTTTCGATATTACCTTTTTATTTATTTTAATAATATTATTTTTATACTCCATTATTATAATGTTTATATTACAATGAATTTTTAAAACTATTTTAATAATTATTTACTATCAAAAGATAAAAAAATGTTGTATTAAATTGAATATTAATTTATATTTGTAAATTAAAATATCGAGTCACGGATCAAGATTTAGATGTCTTGAATCTTAATCTATGAATAAACGGGTTGAGCGGATCGTATTACAAGTCAGGTCAAGTTTTGTTGAGTCTAATGGTAACGTTACTATTTAACACGATAACACAAATTTAATCTCCCAACAAGTGTTTCTTGTGACGACCATATCTGTCACAGAATCGCAAGCTTGCAACGGGGAAAATACTACCCATTGTGTAGATAAGACAAAACAAAGTGTCATTTACTAAGTATTTTGCTTTAGTTTATCTACCCCACATAGGTAGTACTTGACCCGTCGCAAGTTTGCGACGAATATATCCGTCACAAGTAAGAGTTTCTGTTAGTAACGTACTAAAATTGCTAGATAATTTATGTTAAGATTAGACATAAAGTTATATTCAAATAAAAGTAATATATAAAATTAATTACAGTATATCGAATAACTAATAAATTAAAATTAGAGTTTTAACAAAATTTAGGCAGAGTAATAGATTGAGTTGAACTAGGCTTTTAACTAAAGTTTTTATATTGGTTTAGGTCAAATGGGTCGCGGCTCAGGAAAAAAGGGCTCATGACCCTAAAAACAATGGGTCAGGAGGGTAGGGTCGAATATAGAGATGATAATATACATACAAAATATTTGATGCAGAAAATCAAATGATTATAATCTTATAAAGTAAATTCTGAGCAATACTAAATGTTCACAGATGAGTTGTGACGTATTAATATTGCTCACAGATACATGACCTACTACTTTGATGAGCGTCGTTTTTTTATCCAAATAAGTAATCAATATAGGCACTAGACCAGTCAAACAAGTCGAGCGGGTCGGCTCACGGGTCGAGTTATACGAGTGGAGTCAGGATACGGGTCGGGTTATACGAGTCACGGGTCAAGTTATTATCAATAACTCCAAAATTACAATTATTTGAAATAATCATAAACAGTTCGTCACAGTCAATATTATAAAATGAAGTATTATCACTATTATAGATGATTTAGTACGGAGTAGCATTTTTGTTGCACCCGTGCATCGCACGGGCATTAAAACTAGTTGTAAACAAATGAGAATTTATTAGTGAAAATAGTCTCGACTAAAAATGTATTATAAGCAAAAACGACTATTTTCTCATTTATTAATAGAAATCGTAAAACAAAATTAATTTATTGAACAAGTATATGAATCTTGATTTTCATTTAAAAATACGATTTCCTTACATATTAAAAGAAGAATTGTGCCTTCAATTCTCCCTTGTGAATAGTCTTTTCTTCCTGGAATAGTATTCTCTTAGGAACAGTAACTTATCATTTCTCAGCCAATGATCTATTCTACCTATTATTGACCGTTAGATTTGTTTTGTCAGCCACTCAGGCCCACTACTCCTTCAGTTCTCCTTGTTTGCTTTTCATATGCCCTTTGCTTCCTGCTCTCATATTTTCCTTCCTCCACACATCTTTTCCCCAATTTCTTCTTCATCACTCATCCAGTACACACAAAATGGTCGACAATATTGCTTGTCTTTCTTCAGCTCATCATCATCATCATCATCATAATCATACTCATCCATTCATTTGCGGGATTTTGTGGAGGTATGGAAGATGGCCTTACTGGTAGGACAAAGGATTGCCTCGTCATTTTCATCCTTCCAACTAATCCACCGCTGCGTCAATGTGAGTCGATTGTTCCTTTCTGTGCACGTCGATCTAATAGATTAAAGTGGGTCGGTCAAATGGTTCCTAGGTTGTTGGTCAAATCGGTCTTAAATTCTTGCTTAGCTTTTCTAGGTTGTTGGTAAGAATCCCCTTTTTGAACTGTCAATGTGCGATTTGAGGATTTCAATTGATGGGTGTTTTTAGTTTTACCTAGAGAAACATAAAGATGGGATATCAAAAATAATTGTTAAATCGTTATATAATTAGTGTTAATCAATAATCAATGACTAATGTTGAAAGTTCTACTATGAAATGTGGTGTTCTTATTGTATTTTTTGTGTTTGAAGCTTCCCGAATCGAGGATCAGGTGGGTTCTTGATTTTATGTAGGGGCCATTTTACATGTTCTAGAAATAGCGTGACACGATTGCCATGATTTTTAGGTGCGGAGCTCTGCTGGTCAGATCCATAAACTTGCAGAAGATAGGTGCCGAAATACCATTGGTTTGGAGAATATCCAGAGAAGAATGTTTGAAGCAAGGAAGTGTTCTCAACAGGCTAGAGAATCTGTGGATTTACTGCAACTTAAGGCTAAGAATAGTCGAGGGAGCCTTTCTGAGTCACAAATAGACCTAGAGACAGAAAGGTACTTTTAACACTTTGGTCTTTATATCTTGCACCTGTTACGAACAATTATGAGTACTCTGTAAATGCTGTCTTGCTACATATGTGTAAGTAGATGTGTCATGTCTATGGAAATTGGTTGCTAACCTATCTTTGCCAGGTTTGAAAAGAAAAGACAAGAAGAGGGATTGGAAACTGCAAAAAGGAAAGCCGAGCATCTTAAAGCAGAAAAAGAAGGTTCAGTTGTGGGAAAACTTCATCTCGAGCTCCAAGAGTACAAGGAGATACTCAAGTGTAGTATTCGCCTGGACAGGCCTAAAGAGGTAAATGAGGCTTAATTTATTCTCATTCTATGGATGTCACAGTACTCCTTCCGTCCTTTTGTCTTTCCACTTCATGAAATACTCCGCACATATATCAAGGATGTGAGAAGAAAAAAGGACAGAGGGAGTACTATTTTTGAGCGTGAGAGGCAGTCGTTCTGGATCAGTTGGGTCCATCTTAGATACTGTCGGTAAGTGATGTCTGCTCTACATCTTTAGTTGATAAAATTAACTCGACTATTTGAAGGATTCACATATGTTTCTCGTGTTCGCATTGTAGTATCAGAGTTGTTATTGCGCTATATCCTGCAAAAGCAACTGCAACTGCAACCTGGCTGTCGTTCTTGGTTTCATGTCAGTTGCAGTACTTCTGGCTGAAGCGACATTACTACCGAGTAATGTTAATCTGTCTCTTTTTTCATTTCTCATCAAATCTGCAGGAAAACAGGAGTTACTTGTACAGGTATTTTTCACAGTTAATACTGTTTTTTCTTACTGTATGACATCAAGAAACATAATAATACTGTATGTATCTGTAATTCTGTATGGCTTTCGCTGTCAGGTTTTGGCGTTTATTCCTCTGATGTACATGTGCATCTGTACATATTACTCCTTGTTCAAAATTGGAATGCTGATGTTCTATTCGTTGACACCAGGACAAACAAGCTCCGTCAGCATGCTTATGATTTGTTCGTAGGTCATTTTTTTCAGTCTCCATCTTTGGAAATATGAACATCCCTAATAGTAATCGAGCTCCTCGACGTGTTGGTTGAGTTGGTTTCTTTTGACAGGATGGTTGCTAGATACGCGACACCAATCTTACAACTTTCTAAACCTCATCTACCTTGATCAGAATGCTAAAACCGTCTTTGAGGAGGTAAAATCGACATCACAGTCATTTAATTGCATCGCTTGATTCACAGTAGATTTTCTGACAGATGCAAATATTATTATGACTGATCTTGGCCCCGGTTTAGAATGGTTGTTTCAGCGAATGGGAAACATAGACGACGTGGTGCCGTTTTTCGGGGAAAAATTCAACAGAATTTACCCCCTTCTTATGGTCATCTACACGATTCTGGTAGTAAGCGACTTCTTTGATCGAGTCATTAGTTATTTCGGGAGCTGGTTGAGATCTAGGTTCGCGCGTGAATGCAATGACGTGGATGGTTCTGATTCAGCTGGAACTATCATCTTACAAAACAGTAGCATTGCTGCTCTATTTCTTTTTCACTAAAAGTTCAGTAAACTGTACAGTTAATCTCGTGAAATCTCAAACATTCAAATGGATGTGCAGAACGGTCTTGGCTTCAACGAGAACAAAGAGTCGGTGAACAGGTTAGGCCACCGGCTAAAAATGCCGACAGTATAACATTTGACGTGGAGTCGAGGTTGAACGAGAAGGTAAACCGGTTCACCTGTTGCATTCACAGAATCGTGGTCTGATCAAATTTTTCCTACTGTATATTCTGAATCTGAACTACCTGCAGTAATTCAGAATGACAGCATCTGTTGCAGCTGGTAAGACGAAAGCATTGTTGAAAAAATCAAAACCGGAGGCTATTAAAAACAGAGGAAGCAAAGAGAGCATCAGTAACAAGTCCGCTGCCACGAGAGCAAAGGTATCGAAGAGTAACACTGTCGACGTCTCTCCTCCTCGACCCTCGAGTACATGGCAGGCGATGAAGTCAAGGATTCATAATCTTAAGACAAACATTCAGTCCACCAAATTCCTTCCTTTAGGAAAATCCCAACAAGAAACAGAAGGTCTTTCACATGCATCGTCTTCCGAGTTCCTGGACGAAGTGTTCCAACTACTGAAACGGCCTATGGATATTGTGGTGTACAGTGATGACGAAGACACAGAAAACAGTAAACAGGCAGCAAAACGATGACATATCACATACTATGTTTTTGGTACATAGTCTATAGACCAATGTATATGAGATGATTGTGAAGCTCCGATGATTGGGAGCTGCAAGGATTCGAACTCGTAATCTTTGATCACGCTGTCTATGGTAGATGAACCTCTCAACCAAAACTTCAAGTTATGATTGCTGCAATATTGTAACTGTGTAGCTATTCGGAAAGAGGTGTACATTCATAAGCTTGAATGACTAAATCTAAGTGCACTTTCTTTTAAGGATCTCGTGTCACGAGTAGTCATCGTACGTCTTTGGAAGAGTACAAAATTTGGCAAGCTATCAGGATTCGAATCAAAATATCTATATCTATATCTATATATATATATATATATATATATATATATATAGAGGAAGGATCAAGTGAATCCATTTATCATAATTGAGTCCGTGAGTCCTCATCTCAACCCTTAAATTAGTGATAGATTAATGGTTAAGATTGTTTTGTCAATTATGGAAATAACTAACTAAATCTTGTTAAATATTTTATTTTTTTCTCTCTCCTCTTTAATTATCTTAATGCAAATATTCTCTTTCCCATCAAATTTTTAACTGCATCTTTCTATCACACAACAAGTGTGTCGTTTCATCTTCATTTTCACCAAAGTAAATCATCATTTCGCTACTGTCATGTTACTCTAACTCATACAATGTGTTACTCTAATTCATGAATTGTGTTACTTTAACTCATAAAATCTATTACGTTACATAATAGTGTCTTATAAAAACAGTATGTTGCAAAATGTATGTTTCTATTAAGGATACTCCAAAACAAAAAATTATAAAACTCCATTATAATTCCAATTTTTCACACCTGTTAATCTAAGAAATTGATATTGGTAATCAAATTATACTCATAAATTGTGTTACTTTAACTCATTAGGTATGTTACTGTAACACATAATGTGTGTTATTCTAACGCTTAATGTGTGTTATTCTAACTCTTTTTACATCAATAAATTGGTACAGAAGTTCCAACTGAATCAACTTCATTACAATTCCAATATTTCACACCTGTTACTCATAATATGTGTTACTGCAACTCATTAAGTATGTTACTCTAACGAATAATGTATGTTACTCTAACAATATACTATCCTACTTAGAATTCTACTTCTTCATCCTCCTCGTCCTCTTCTTCTTCATCATCTTCATCGTCAGAAGCTTTGATTTAATCTAACCACCGCGGCATCTTTTCGTTGTGTACCTCCTCACATCCACAAGCCAATGCGTAGATTTTATAGAAGTTTACTTACTCATCAACGTCCTTGAAGATCTGCCCTATGTATGAAGGAAACTCTCACCCACATCCCTACACCTTTCATGTGTTTTTGCGTGTACTGAAAAATAATAACAGTGCCAATAAACGTGGCGAAAAAAACAATCAGAACTTGAAATATGGATTAAAGTAACAGATGACAATAATTAAAGTAACAGATGAAGTGCATTGAAGTAACACTGGATTCAATTAACAGAGAATGCTTATACACCAGGTATAAATTAAAGTAACAGAGGTCAGACATTAAAGTAACAGATAGTGTGAATTAAAGTAACAGATAATGTTCGTTAAAATAACACCAGGTATAGGTTAGTGCAAAAAATTCATATAATGATCATAAATGAGAGTATGACGCAATATCTTTCTCTGAATGGGGGTGATATTCTTTGATATTGTTTCCTATTTTGAAATCAATCACGTCCCATAATTATAGGAAGCAATATCTTTATTTTTTATTTTTTATTTTTTTATATGGCGGTATTCTAAATCCTTTTTGTTACTCCAATGCATTACAGTAACAGATGAAAAGAACTAAAGTAACAGATGAAGTGCGTTAAAGTAACACGAGATTCAGTTAACATTATGTGTATTAAAATAACAGGGGTTAACCATTAAAATAACAGATTGTGTATATTAAAGTAACACAGTATGTGCATTACAATAACTCCATATATGTTCGTGCGTAAAATTCATATAATGCTTAAACCTTTTTGTGTTACATTTTTGTGTTATTCTAATTAAAATTAGGTGTTACTGTAACTCAGAACGTATGTTACTTCAACATCGTGTCTGCTTCATTAGAAAACAAAACAATAGTATCAGTGAAGTTTAAGAAAAACCTAAAGAATAAACAAAACAATAACACGAGAGTAATGGACCATTGATATGAATCTATAAATAATCAAATGAATAAAATTCCACCTTTTAAAAAATATAAAAATTTGGAATCTATACTAACAGGATAGCAATGAACCAGATATGAATCTATGATGAATGAAATGACCATGAAAGCAATATCGACATGAAAATCGACGAAAAACATGAAAACAAATTGACGCAAATTAGTCGAGATGATGAATAAAAATTGACGCAAAACATGAAAGCAATAACGAAACTCACCATTGTTATAGTCGATGAATTGATTATCAACAATTGATGAAGATATCGCGATCATTGAATCCATAGTAACGGGATTTCGAGCACAAATTTGAATGAATGAATGAATGAAAGAACGTGATATTAGAAGCAGTTTTTTTTTTTAGATTTTTGATGAACGTGAATGAATGAATGAATGGGTGAATGTGATGTTATTGTTACCTAAAATTATGGGAGTTATTTTAGGAAACAGTATCTTCCTTTTTCTTTTTTTTTAATGCAAATATTAGGATGCATCTTGTCCATCGATTCTCATCTCATTCAATGGATGAGATGAGGACTTAGGGACTCATATATAGAAGGGACTCATAAGAGCCTTACTCTATATATATATATATATATATATATATATATATATATATATATATATATATATATATATATATATATATATATATATATACTCCCTCCGATTACCTATGTTCTTCCCTATTTTCTTTTTGGGCTGAGTTTGATTTTCTTCTCTCTTTCCATTTAAGGAAAGTTTTACCTCTTTATTAATTAATATAATATTCATCTCTCCTACTTTTTCACCACACTTTTTCTAATTTAATTAATATAATATTCTTTCTCTTACTTTTTCATTCTACTTTTTCCCATTTAATTAATATAATATTTCTCTCTCTTACTTTTTCATTCCACCCTCATTATTCTACTAATATAATTACTCCCTCCTTATTTTCTTCCCCAAAAAGAAAGGGGAAGAACACAGGTAATCGGAGGGAGTATATATATATATATATATATATATATATATATATATATATATATATATATATATATATATATCGGAATTGTATCTCGTGAGTCTCTCTATCTTAAATGAGTCCGTCCCGCGAATCACAGCCACATGATCAAATCACATGAATGGTTGAGATTCAGCGTCATCTTCATCGTATATAATCTTACTGTTACAGTAACAGAACACTATTACAGTAACACAACTATCTTACTGTGACACTATCACAGTAATAATGAATTACAATAATAATGTCACAGTAATAATGTTACAGTAACAGAACACTATTACAGTAACACAAATATCTTACTGTGACACTGTCACACTATTACAGTAACACAAGTATAATTATATAATACTGATACAGTAATCATATTACTGTAACACAGGTAGTAAATGCTAAAGTAAAACATACCAGCAGAATTGCATCAAACAATAAATTAAAGCACCCATCTTTCTTCTCCCTTTATATAAGTTTATTAATGAGGTTAAGCTTAACCTAACTAAGCTGAACAAGGATTATCTTAACTGAAGCAAAAATAAGAATTCAACGACCCAAAAAAGTGAAAGAAATGGGTAAACAGGCAAAACAAGGCAAAGAGATGATGCTCACAAACTTAGGTAGGCGAAGAGAGAATTTGGTAAGAGGAGGCGCATTGGTGGCAACATGAATGCATCGAATTGCTCTCTGCATCACCATCCCTATTTATTCTTCTTCGGTATCCTAAAGCAAGAACTAAGTTCACCATTCCAAACACCTCCGCAAAAGTAAATTAATTGATTGATTGGAAACTATGAGAATGGAAAACAGATGGGTAATGGTTATTCTAAACGGATAGGAAATGACCGACAGAATCTGTTACAAAATGTTTAGCAGGACGCTCTACTTGCAGGACCAAATACATCAGAGGTGTCTTAAACAAAGTAACAACACGCTCTACTTGCAGGATCCTTTGGAGTTTTCTCGCTTATGATTGTAGTGTAATAGGCGACGTGGCATCATCTGGTGCGTCTAATGCAAGAAGATCTGATGGTGTATAATTGCGGGACAGACTCATTTAAATGAAGGGACTCACCGGATCCTCACTCTATATATATATATATATATATATATATATAGAGAGAGAGAGAGAGAGAGAGAGAGAGAGAGAAGGGATCAAATAAGTTCACCATATGTAATTAAGTCTATATTAAAGTTACAGATGACATACGTTAAAGTTGCATTTTTTCAGAATTGATATGTAACTATAACATTCAGCTCTTTTATCACTTCAAGTGATAAAGTGCAACTTTAACACTCATCTCGTGTAACTTTAAGCACCTTTTGTGTAACTTTAACACTGGAACTTATGAACTTATAAGAGTTGTTGGCCTTATGTGAACCTATCTCTATATACATATATATATATATATATATATATATATATATATATATATATATATAACGAAAGATTTTTTTGAACTATATGATTGGTCAGTTGCATCAAAACTCAATTTAGGAAAGTATCATTGATAAAAATAAAATCAAGTAGATTATTATGATAATATCTTTAATCTATCATATTAATGTGATGTTTTATAATTTTCATCTTAAAACCTTTAAATTTCGTGTACCAAAAAGTTATCATCAAAAAAATTATAAAAATGAAATAATTAGATTCTTGGTAGAAAATGCTTTTATTTGAGTATAAATTTCATGTAATTTGTTTCATATTATATGCTCGAAAAAGTAATGAATTTATTACAAATAAAAATAGTAAAGTTATTCCACGTCGACAAATTATAATAAGGTGGTGAAATTCAATAAAAGTAATTATCCGTTTTTAGATATCAAAAGGGTCATATTCACTAAACTAGATAACAAAAGCAAGTCAGATGTAATTACTTTTCTGAATAATGACGATAAGGATGCCGAAAAGAAGGGGAAAAGTAAAGGCATGAGGATGTGAAACATGTGAATGTGGAAGACTAATCTTAGTAGATTGGGAAACAGGATCGGGAAGAGGGTGAACATTAAGGTAGAGGGGGTGGAGGATAAGGGGGAGTGTGAGGGAAGGGGTAAAAGTAGTTGAAGGGTCGACAGACTCACTGGACTAAATGACAAAAGCATAGTATTTTATGAAAGTTTATAGAGGCATTGATAGGGATGACGCAACAAAATCGATACAGGTATGTGCGGGAATCAGGAGGGTGGGGGTGCAACCGTGTGAGCAACAGAGAGAGAATTCTGGTTAGAATAGGCCGACAGATGTGAGAAGAGGTGGTGGAGGATGTAAAATGATTTAGTGGATAGATGAAAAGGTATGAACTGGAATAATAGGAGCATTAGAGGGGGGGGGGGGGGAAGAAGGGAGAGTAAGAGATCAGAGGAAGATGGTGAAAATGGTAGCTGTAAAAGGAGATGAGGGTTGACACTCTCATCAAAATAGGTTCAAAGAAGTCATATTTAAGGAGTGATATTATATTAAGTGATGAGGAAGAGGAGAAGGTGAGGAATAAGAAGGAAATGTGGTGGAGGTAGTGAAGAGAAAAATTAAGCACGAGAGGGGTAGAAAGAGTTGAAAGGAATACACTCGCTAAAATAGATAACAAAATAAAGTCATATTTAATAACAACTCGCTAAAATAGATAACAAAAGAAAGTCGCATTTAATGACAATTTAATTAGAAAGGATAACAACAGGTGGAAGAGGAGGGGGGGAAAGGTAAGGAGTTGACGAATGAAGATGAAAAATGGACATAGTAGAAAAGGAAGGATTAAATGAGGAGCAAGGGAAGGAGAAAAGATGTGGATGAGAAATAAATCAATCCTAGTAATAGAGAATGTGAGTAGGTAGAGGAGGATCATTAATGGAGATAGATAGGGGAGGGCCGAGGGATAGGGTGAATAACGGGAAGAGTTGGAAGAAATTGAAGGATAACACTCTCGCTGTACTAAATGATAAAAAAAAAGTTATATTTAGAAACAAATCTTAAATGATATGGAGGAGAAGAGGAGGGAGAACATGATTTGAAAGAGAATGAAAATTGTTCTTAGTAGAGGAGAAAGAAGGAATGAAAAGTGGAGTGTTAGGGAGGAGGGTTGTGGTGATAAGCTAGGTTGCACGGACACGCCCAAAATTTGACCTCCCGTGTCGGACACGGACACGGCTAGGACACGCGGGAAAACGTTCTGGACACTTAGAAAACCGTGTCTCGTTTTTTTTTAAAACGAAAACGTTCTGGACACGGGCCCTAGATTTTTGGACACGGTCCAAGCAAATTTGGGGGAAAAACTCCCTTTTCAATTTCAGATCCAGTAACTCAGTTTCCCACTTTCCCCATTATTCATCTTCTTCTCTCATAGTCTCCTGCTCTCCAAGTCTCAACCTCACTTTTCCCTCAGCCACCGCCGTCCGTCAGTCTTCGGCGCCACCTCCCATCCCCGACGTCACTGCAGCCGTCTGTCCCCGGACTCCCCGCACGCCGTCGTCGACCTGATCTGTTAGGGTTTGTTTTATTTTTGTTCTTCATTTCGATTAGTCTTTAACTCTTTATGTGTTCTTCATTTCGATTTCTAGGGTTTGATCGTATAGTCTTTAATCGACATTATTTGTTTGACATCATCACTAATTCGATTTCTAGGGTTTGATAAAATGATAACATTAGTAATTCGATTTCTATGATTTAATTTCTTCTTGTTTAATTTTTAATTTTATGTATAACATTATAACAAAGTACTCCCTCCGATTCTTTAGATTCGCAACGTTTACTATTTGCACAAATAATAAGGTTGTAAGTGGAGATGGTGGGTCTCACCAATAAAGTAAAAATCTTACACAAACAAAACCCTACCTATTATAGAAATGTTGCAAACCTAATGAATTTGCCAAATATGGAATATGTTGCGAATCTAAAGAATCGGAGGGAGTATAAAAAAACATAGGAGAATCTATATGTTGTGATATACGAAAAATCTGATTTGGTTCACAATTATTGTGATGTACTATGTCTGATTGTATATGATTTGGGTTCACAATCTGATTGTATTTTACCAAAGTATAAGTGTATAACATTATTGTGAATTCGTGATGTACTGATTTGGGTTCACAATTATTTGCGATGTTGAACTCTTTAGGTTTGTTGGTTGTTTTTGTAAGATTTTTAATCATTTGGACTTTTATTTGTAAGACTTATGTTTGAACCAAGTTGTAAGACTCATTTGGATTTACAAGACTTATTTCGTTATTTACGACTCATTTGCTTAAAATTCTCTTTAATTTAATATATATAATTTATATATATATATATATATATATATATATATTATATATATATATATATATATATATATATATATATATATATATATATATAGAGAGAGAGAGAGAGAGAGAGAGAGAGAGAGAGAGAGAGAGAGAGAGAGAGAGAGAGAGAGAGAGAGAGAGAGAGAGAGAGAGAGAGAGAGAGAGAGAGAGAGAGAGAGAGAGAGAGAGAGAGAGAGAGAGAGAGAGAGAGAGAGAGAGAGAGAGAGAGAGAGAGAGAGAGAGAGAGAGAGAGAGAGAGGTGGGTTCCAGTGAGGCAGGGTAACTCCTTACACCCATTGAGGCACAATCTAGACCATTAGATTAAGATGAGACATACATCCAAATAAGTGTTATATACACTAAAAAAACTCATTATATACGTTATTAAACTCACTATATACACACACTTAAGAACTCAATATATACAGTAAAAAAAATGTTATATACACTCAAATAAAAAAAATGTTATATACACTCAAATAGTTATTATGTACACCAATTAATCAACAATGGAACATACATCAAAATAACTGTTATATACACTAAAAAAACTCATTATATACGCTATTAAACTCACTGCGTATATACACTTAAGAACTTAATATATACAGTAAAATAATTGTTATATACACCCAAATAATTAATATGTACATCAGTTAATCAACAATGAAACATACATCAAAATAACTGTTATATACACTAAAAAACTCATTATATACGCTATTAAACTCACTACATACATATATACACTTAAGAACTAAATATATATACAGTAAAATAATTATTGTTATATACACTCAAATGGTTACTATGTACACCAACTAATCAACATATATACACTTACCTTAAAACAGTTATTATGTACACTGAAATTGTTTTTATATACACCAATTTTATTTTAAATTCTGATTTTTTTTTTTCGGAAAAAAAATTTTTTTTTTGGAAAAAAAAAAAAATTGGAAAAAAATATTCCGAAATTTTTTTGTTTCCGGAAAAAAAAAAATACAATTTTCCCGAAAAATATCGAAATTTTTTCCCCGGGAAAAAAATTTGGGCAAATTTTTTTTATGTATGAGTTTTTGTTTTAATCTTAGCCTTTAATTTGATTTTAATCTAATGGTTGAGATTGTGCCTCAATGGGTGCGGCGAGTTGAGCTGCCTCAAAGGATCCTCTCTATATATATATATATTGTCTTTTTTTGTTGCCGTGTCCGTGTCTTCCAAATTTACGAGCGTCGTGTCCCGTGTCCGATACGTCTCCGTGTCCGTGTCTGTGCAACCTAGGTGATAAGGAGAAGGGAGCGTGTGGGAGGATGGGTCAGGAATCATATGGGTATATAAAGACTTCAAGGGATGACACGCTCGCTAAAATACATGACAAAATCAATCATTATTAGAATTGAATCTTAGATAATGAGAGACTGCAAAATTTGGATGCAAGAACAGGGTCGCCAGCGAGAGTTTTTCTTGAAGTGGAAGGGGGATAACGGGAATAAGAAAGCAGAGAGTTGCAGAAGACGGAAAAAAGATCTTAGTAGATGAAAAATGAGCAACAAGAATAGGCGTAGCATTAGTGGAACAAGGATACATGGGAACGAAAGAAAATGACGTGATGAACAAGCAACCTGTTCCGGAAGGCTTAGGGTATGCGGCACAGTGACTGACAACATCAGATTCGGGAGGATTCACATTGTTTCCTTCGCCAAGACTAAAATCTGCACGCTTACAAGTTACACCTAGATATAGTCCGAGAAAAACTAAAAAGACGTCGGTACAATTCAAAACTCGAACAAAACTGTGTTCTAACCTCATCAGGTGAGGAAATCCTCCCTGCCTCGTAAAACGAATCATAATTCCCGATTTCCACCTCTATTTATCAACAGTTTGAGTGATTTAGTTTTAACTGTCGCAAAAATCATGCAAGAACTGTATCGAGTGACAACAACTTTATAGCATTCAAAACTTACCATCGTCGCCACCACCGACTCCACTCAATGTCGGGTTTCATTGCGACGCCGTCAACACAACTATTAAGGAGTGAGTTTCTTAAATCTCAAACACTCTTACTTAATCCTTATTGCTATGATTTTAACTAAACATTATGATGGTATATTTGATTAAAGTTTTAGTGTTTCTAGGTTTGGGGATGATTAGAGTGTTATTTCGATCTATTTGTTGTTTTTGCACATATATTTGATTGACGCATGCTTCTTTTAGGCTTTAATTAACTTAGCAATATGATGTCAAATCTTTCCTTTTCGCATTTCAACCAGACAATGATACACCCTTTTCACCATTTTTCCTCCTTGTATAACAAAAAAAAAAATAGATAACTATGATTTGTAGAAAAATAATCAAAATCTTGAGATAAACTATTCGATAAACATCAACCACAATCTGTGAAAGCTACCTGTCTCAGATATTCAATTTTCATAATACCTGACAATTAATTGTTATATTAAATGATAATAACTGAAAATTAATCCACCTGAAGTTGTTACGTATCCATCAAAAAGGCACTTCCATTATTCTACTGCGATTGTTATTTGCAGAAGATTAGTATATATTTCACACTTCACTAAAGTATATCAATGTTATATGTTTGATTACAAGACAGGTTCCACTGTTCTAACAAGATGGGAGGTGACAATGGTCTCAAGGCTAAGAAAGTTATAGAAACAGGACCATCTGCACCTGATACGAAAAGTTTTGTTGCTCAATATGCTTATACTGGAAGCTGTATAATCGACATCAATATGAGAGACGACATAAAGTATCTGCCAGAATCAACGCAATACAAATTTGTCCTGCCTCCAATGAAAACGAGTGCAAATGATGTAGCAAACCAGACTTGTCTGTTCCGAGTATTATTTCCTTGGGGGACCGTTGACTGATCTGGCATTTGTTTAGGACACTTGTGTACAATCCTGAGCAGCGGTGGTGGCCCTTCTGACCGGACCTCTTGCACAAAAAATCTCCAAGAACACCAAGCAAAAAACATGCACTAACTTTCTATTAAGCAACTTGATAGACACAGATCCCGGAGGTTGCATATTAGCCCATGCTCCCGATCCCGGCTCGGAAAAGAAATTTTGCCATAGGCCTTGTTATGGCAAAAAATAATTCCGAGCCAGGAGCATATTAGTTGCTTAGTAGAAAGTTAGTGGATGCTTTTGGCTTGGTCTTCTTGCGGGAAATTTGATGCAATAGGTTTGTTCAAAGGGCCATCTCCTCTACTTGGACTCACTTACTCACTAAGTGCCTTTGTAGTATGCGTACGAATTACCTTTTGAATTCTAGGAATTTTTCGGGACTTCGCATGTTCTAATGGGCAGGAGTATTATCTTCCCATACATCGTACACCTATGGTTCTTTCAATGTATTCAGATACAATGTACCAGAACACTCGATTAACAATATCCTATGCTTACAAACCAAACTTACAGCTCAAAGGCGTGTACACAATAGTTTCTACTTTGAAATGTAAACGTATGACGAAAAGAAAAGGAAACACGAACAATGTTCGATTTATGCCAACAAGTGAACAACCAAGGACAACAATATGCTTGGACAAAATACATACACGATTTCTGATTAACACTCCGCGCGCATCGCGCAATCTCAAATAATAGTTCGAATTATGCCAACAATTCTACCATCAACGACAACAATATGCGCCATCAAAATACATACACAAATCGTACCTAACCATACGCGCGCGACAAAAAACTAGTTGAGTTAAAATAATAACTTAAATAAATATGACAAAATTACGAAATCAATATTATTTAGTTACTAGTGTCACGATAAGCAACAAAATATTATAATGATCATTATTAATTAAATAACGATATCGAATAGCTGTAAAATATTCATAAAGCACACGAATTGAAATTATATTTTAGCAGATAATACATAGCTAAAAATTAGAAAACCAAAGGTAAATATCTACTACATACTACTACTTAACATACAATATAATACCGAGTAACGTCCTAAAGTTACCTTGAGGCGAATCAATATCTTCAAAGCAAATGTCCGCCTAAATAGTCCAAGCTCCACTCCCGAGTCAAAAAGTCATCTCAGGCACTTATTCTTTTATACTCCGCAGGCTCCAACATAAACTGGGATATAGAAATAGAAATAAAGGAATCGGAATTAAAGAAAGTTGGAAAAACTAGAGATGACATGGAAACGTGACAAGGGAAAATAGAGAGGAAGACGGAATCGATATCAAAACTAGGCAGAATAGGATTCAAAACAGAGACCATTGATAGGATTGATAACAATGATAACAGAAGGAGTAACAAAACGGAATGACACCATGGCTCGACCTCAAAACAGCATAGCAGCAGCTAAAACAGCAACAACAGTAGCCAGCAGTACTGCCAAGGACAACATCAACAACAACAAACCAGCAGTGATAGTGGACAACAAACCATGACAGAAACATTAACATAAGTAGCAGGTGAAATAATAACATCAGTAAGACGAGAGCAACCACATCGAGCAGCATCATAAAATGCACACAAGAAGAGAAACAACAACAACATACAATTAACAAAAAAAGATGCAAAGAACAGCAGCAGGAGAAGATGATGATGATGATGATGAAGAAGAAGAAGAAGAAGGGACTATGCGGAGTAACTTCAGTAACGACAAGCATCAGAATGATAACACACACAGACAGAAACGCAACAATCGAACAGCTGCAGATGATCGACATAGCAGGGCAATAGAATGATGAATTGTAGAAACGAGTATCAACATCTACAAAGACGAACAGAAGCACAGCAGTGAACGATAAGAAGGAAATAGGAAGAAGAAGAAGAAGAAGAAGAAGAAGAAGAAGAAGGCCAATACCGGGTCAGGCGATGCAGGATGACAAAAGTAGCAGCCACGGCGAAAACAACAACGACGCTGGTGGATGAGGCTGGAGAATGCGACGCAGAGAAGAGGAAAGAAAGGGGAAAGAGAGCGCAGGTGAGGCGAGGAGGATGAAGGCAGATTGAAGGTGGAGAAGAAGAGGGAATAGGGGAGCAGCTGATTCCACAAACAAAATGGGGTTGAGTTAGGTTAGAAAAAAATGGGTTTGAGTTGGATAATAGGAAACCAAGATTAATTAAAAGAATTTAGAAATCAAATCGTTGAACAGAAGTTCGTTAAGAATAAAATAAATAGATCGAAACAAAATTAAAAATTATATTTTAAATATATAAAGACTTTTCGAGACAATTAGAATTTTATGAATTTAAATCGATTGAAACATAAATTCGTTTTATAATAATTTTAAGATTTACGAGTTAAATCGTAAAAAGAAAAAAAATACGAACAAAAAGGAGAATCAGGGGTGCTATAGGGCATGTGAAACAGAATTGCAAAAAGGAGAAACAGAAGGACAAAGTGGAGAAGGGTATATCTGAGAAACCTCGGAGATATGCACCGAAGAAAGTGGACTCTCAAAGGCTAGGTGGTACCTCAGAGGATGGGACTGTGCATCCCACTCCTGCTGTAATGCATCAAGGATCCTTTGAGAAAGAGTCTGTTGGAGGCCTGATTATCACTAGCCCAGGGACCCCAGTGCTAGGCGATAGCTCAATGGGTGTAGGCCAAACTTCATATCATCATAAGGCAGCAGAGGGCTCAGAATGTTTGAGGCTAGGCCTAGATGCTTATCCTGAATTTGAATTTGGGTTTATACCTGTTGTAAGGCGCTCAAGATGCACGGGGGTAGGCCTTAAGGTGAAAGACTCCAACATTGACTATGCTGAGGGTAAGAAGGATGAACAATTTGCTTCCCTTCATTCCCCCAATAGATTTGATATACTCCAGGATCCTTCTGGTATTACTGTAGTGTTGCAGGATGAGGAGGATCTTTATCTTCCAATAGGAGATTATGTTCCCCCGATATTATTTCATGATCATTGGGTCCTAGAACATTATAGGTGGGAATGAACCCGTGGACGCCCGTCCGCACCGCCCGACGCTCCGCGTGCGCCCGTGCGAGACCTCTTGGTTTGTAGCGGCGGCCACCCACGCGGCCCCTCCCAGTCCTCGATGTGTTGGACCTCGCGTTCGGGGCGATGTGTCAGACCTCGATTTGGATGACGATTCGGATAGTACTAGACGGATACGGGCACCCGTGTTTCCGTTATAATCGATCAAGACGTGGTTGTAAATGTTTAAAGGCCGATATGTTTGGTAAGACGACCTTTTTAGTGAACCGAATTTGTTGCCAATTTGTGGAGTCGCCACCGAGTCAAATATGGGGACTTGGAAACCGTTCCCTTAAGCATAAAGATAAAGACTTGTACCCTTAGTCGGCTCAAAGTTGAGTGGCACGGGGACCTAAAGATAAAGACTTGTACCCTTAAGCATGTCATGCCTGGAATGACTCTCATTGTCAATGGTTTTGGACATCCGGAAACCGTCGATTCTGAGTAAGGGGTGAGGGTACGTATTGGGAAGCCAATGTTCGATAGACATCAACACCCAATCTCGCCCGCACATAGCGGCCTCTAGTAATCAATCGGTGGGCGGATAACTTTGTTCCTTAATTGTGGTGGAAGTGCGATAACATTCGTTGTTTTAACCCTATGTCTTTGATATGTCGGTTGTTTAAGGACAAGTAAGCTTATTGTTGTCGAAGTAGTTGTGTTTACATTCTTTGCATGCGATTTCACATGACAAGCAGGCCATGAAAAGATGCACGTAGGAGAGTAGAGAGTACTAGATATTATACGTATTAGCAAATCAGATTTAACGCGATAATACGGATATTAGTGATTCTCATAGTATACCTTACCTGGTATATATTCTACTTAAGATGCGTCGGCTCGGTATTAATAGGGATGCATCGAACCACGTACGGTGAGCACCGGGATTAATACGGAACCCGACCATTGCTTTATTCAGTTTTAGCTTATTTTCTTTTTGTATTCCGTGTTAGGTGATTTAGCAGGCAATTATAAGGTTATAAAAACGGTAAATCATACTAAAGCAGTAAATGTGAAACGTAAGTAAATCACGTAGTGAGGAGTTGCACTCTCGGAGTGTACACTAAACGAGACACGATGTGTAGATGGTTGAGAATGGATCTCGGAACTATACTCAGATTTAGTTAAAGTGTATTAGTGCTTTGGTTGAAGTTGAGGACGTTATGTGTTTTATGACGTGTCATGGACTTAGTGTCCATATTTGACATTATCGAAGTGTATAATAAAATTAAAGAAATGTAAAGTTTTGTTTAGACGACAACCTAGCGACGGTTCGACTTCAAGGCGGATCCTCCTAGCTTGTCCTGCGGTGAATTCGGCAGAGCTTCGCTACTACAGCTGATTCTACGGTGAATCCGGCAGAGATTCGCTGCTATATCCGGAGTTGGCTAGTTGAGCGCGGGTGCTCCTCGGTTCGAGTGGAGTGCTCGAGATGAGGAGTAGCGTCAATTCATTTTATCGGAACAACTATCGAGTGGATCGTACTTAGTGTCGGAGTGCGACCTAAGTTAGAGAAGAAAAGGGGGAGAGCAAATTGTGAGAGAAGTAGTTCACTAACTCGTTGATTTGTGTGTTTAAATGAATGAAGTGAGGGGGGTATTTATAGTCGCTCGCGCAGTTTAAATCGACCTTTAGAACGCTTGAGCTCCGGCGCACCAGAACTCGGTCGCATGATGTCGTGCGCGTGAAAACTGAGACGCCTGGTGTGGGGCGCCTGGATTTTAGAAGATCTTATTTCGAAACTTTCCAAAACGGAGAAGATGCGTATCTTTGCATTGCTTGGTTGTTAAGGGTTCCCGTTAACCCTAACGCGTCGAGTGCCGGGTGGGCTTCGAGCGCGTGTCTCGAGATTTGCTCGATCGGACGCGTTGACTCGGGTTTGACTTTGCATATTTCGCGACCGATTTGGGGTCCCGGTGTTGGAATTGACTTTAAAGTTAGTATCGTCGCGACCGTAATGACACGACTAAGGCTGCCTTGATGTCGAATTAATTTTTCCGAGTAATTATTTGATCCGTTCTATAGAAAAAACTATCTAAAACATCGTAATTTCGCATCGCGTTGCAGTCCGATCTTCATCGAGGGTTTGTCGAGCACCTCTGCAGCCACCAGGTCAGAATTTGGGTGTCTACAAAAGCCCCCACTTTGACTGAGGTTTGGACAAGGCGAAAGTCAAAGTATAGTTGCCCAGGTCAATCGTGGATTACGACCTCGTGACTGTCCGGTCGGGGCGTTTTATGTCCGTTAGACTACGTATTTGAGGCTCGTCAGCCAAGGCTTAGGAATCATACCTGACCTCCTAGCCTGCGGTTGCTGGTTGATGCTCGGATCTGGGATTGCTTGTCTTGCTTTGGGTTGCTTAATGTTGATTAGTATTTTGGTCTTTAACATGGACCCTTTGCTTAATTCTTTATTGGTGTCTTAGTTCTGATTTTAATATCCTTGGCGGATGGTTGGGTTGATTTCGGTTTTTTCCTTTGGCTTTAGATGTTCCTTTAGGGGCGTGAATTGAATGCTTAGGGACTCGTTTCGGGTTGATTGGGTTGAATTGAATTGAATCGACCTTGAATTGAGTTGAGCTTGAACTGAATTAATTAACTTGAACTTGAAATTGAATTGGGTTGAACTTGAATTTGAATTGCCTTCAGAATGCTTTGGGGTTCGTTAGGCTGACGGGTTAAAAAATTTGCGGATGTTCACTTGAATTGCCTTCAGAATGCTTTGGGGTTTGTTAGGCTCACGGGTTTAAAAATTTGCGGATGTTCACTTGAATTGCCTTCAGAATGCTTTGGGGATCGTTAGGCTCACGGGTTTAAAAATTTGCAGATGTTCACTTGAATTGCCTTCAGAATGCTTCGGGGTTCGTTAGGCTCACGGGTTTTAAAAATTTGCAAATGCTTAAGGATTCACTCGCGTTTGTATTTGAACTTGAACTTGAATTGCCTTCAGAATGCTTTGGGATTCGTTAGGCTCATGGGTTTAAAATTTTCAAGTACTTTTGGATTCACTCGAGTTTGAACATGAATTTGAACTTGAATTGCCTTCAGAATGCTTTGGGACTCGTTAGGCTTGTGGGTTTAAAATTTTCGAGTACTTTAGGATTCACTCGAACTTGAACTTGAATTGATTGCCTTGAATTGAATTGAATTGATTTGAATTGAATCGTATTGAATTGAATTGAATTGTTTGGCTTGAGCTGTCATGTGCTTCGGAATGAGTGGTCTCGTTAGCTAGAGGTTTTCATGTTTGTTTACTGTATTATTTTTTTGTTCGGGGCCGATTTCGATTGGAGGTGGTTTTCAGGCTCGCTTTATCTGTTGGGGGTAGTAAACTGTCCCGTTCTTGCTTATCTTGTTTAGTATAAGAAGGTGCGCCTTAAGGTTAATGGGTAGCTGCCCCACTTGTTCCCGCTTTTGCTTTGAGCTGAATAATCAGTCATGGGACCTTGTGCGCCTTAATCTTCGGACGCCTAGCCCCCAGCAATCCAAAACAAGGACGCTTGACTTGCGGCGCCCGGGGTTTTGAGGATCGAGTTTGTTTAAAATCAGCGAAGGAAAAGAGGGTGGTTTATTCGTCTTAAAAAACCGATGCGAGACACCCTTCGACCCAATTTCGAGTTTTTGACTTCATTCAACTGATTTCCGTCTCGATTTTCGCCACACACGATTATTTCAACCTCAGGTAAGTGTTCCTTACTCGCCTATTGTCAATTTGCGCTTAGTTAGATTGGTTGTGGGTCGATTTTACTTAAACCCTAAAACTTTATTTGGGCATTTTAATTTTGCTAGGTTTCGATGTTTACTCTTGGTCCCATTGTTAAATTAGGGTGGAATAGAGCTTGATAGGGTAGTTATTAGCTTGATTAGAAGTTTTGAGGTACTCTAATGGCTCCCTATATATGGGGAAAATTCGAAATATTAGGGTTTAGGGATCGCTTTCCCGGTTATTCCCGTACTTGACCTTTGTAGTTTCACTCAACTAGTATTTGTGACGATATGGGTGACTTCCATGTCGACCTTTGTGAGTCAGAATGCACTATAGGTCATTCCGTGAGGGTTTGTGTGACTTACGACGGACCAAATGATACCGTAACGATGTCGGATTTTACCGAAACCACTTTTATTGTGAACGAGGTCGAAAATGGGTGCTACTGGGTCTTTTGGAATTTCGATATCTCTGTCCAAAATTTTGAGCTTATTTTGACCCGTTTGTGCTGCTTTGACCTGACCTAAGGTGTATATTTTTTGCCTTTCGCTTGGTTTTGTAGCTAGAGATGACATGAAGCGCCCCGAGGGAGCTCCTTTGACTAGTACAAGTGGTGAGGCCACCGGGACGAGCTAACCAACTCCCCGGGAAGGTTCGTAAGAGGCGACGAAGCGTTCCCTCGCAGCGTCGTGAACCAGGGGCCATAAATGAGGCCGACTTTGATAGGGTCACGAGGCGTAGACAGCCTATGACGGTTGCCAGGAGAGCCCACGTCCCGGATCCTGCCAACGAGGGTGAGGAGATTGGTTATGAGGACCCCTTTGGGCTCGGGATTAGGACGGTCATCAGATGTTGTTTCATCCTAATTTGCACGTCTCTAGCCGTATCGTGAACGACCTGGTTTAATTTTGGTTTGGGTTGGCTCGGTTTATTTATGCTTGTATTATCTCGGTTTGCAGTCCCAGGGTCCGATGAGGACCTTCTCGGGTTTTACGACGTGCTTGGAGATCTACTCTCAGAAGCTTAGTCCCGCGGCGAAGGGGATTATCGCGAGGACGGCCTTAGGTCCCGTGGTCGGACACTAGGTTCGATTGGTAGGTTGCAAAACCAAGTGCAACCTTATGGTGATTAGAGCGATGATAGATCGCTTTCACGACACTACCTCGACCTTCCATATGCCTTTTGGGGAGGTCGGGATGACTTTGGAGGACTTCGGGGTTATTACGGATTTGCCCTAGGGTCCAAAGACGATTAGGTGGGCTACCGAGGGCCCTAAGTTAGATAGTGACGAGGTCCGGGGCTGGATCGGGGATTGTTTGGAGCATGAGGCGTACAGTACGTCCCATGCTTTGGTGAGTTCGCACATTACCGACCACTTCGAGAGGGTGGCGGTACTAGAGGATGGAGTATCCAACACACCGGTGCAGGATGCCCGTCTGTGGTTGTGGTACTTCCTAGGATCGACCCACTTCTCAGATATGGGCGAGAGGTTTAGTACTAGGATTTTGCCTTTCCTGGCTGATTTAGATCAGCTGGGACGTTTTTATTGGGTGACCGCGGCTTTCGCAGAGATGACCCGTTGCTTACAAGTCATGGTGAGGCCGCTGAAGGTGGATCCTGGCTCGGCTTTACCCATCGTGGGTCCAGGTCTTGTGATGGAGGTTAGTTATTGTCTCTGTATTCGGTTTTAGGATTTTGCTTACTTCGGTTTGGTCTCGCTAATGATGTTTTGGGGGTTTTGCAAGCTTGGATATACTTCTATTTCCCTCGATTGGCACCTAAGACGGTGCGTGCTCGTTCGGTTAGGTTTCCGTAGGGGACGAGTGGAGGTTGGCTCAGGCCAAGAGCACGACGAGTCACTACTCGTCGGAGAATGTGCTGGTGAACGAGCTGCGCCTCGAGGACATAAGTTTCCTTCTTACGGTTTATTTTATTTAGTAGCCCCCAAGGTTTAGGATTATTGAAGTGTCGGTTTTGTTTATGTAGTTTATGGCCCGTCCTTGGGCTAACTACGAGGGTCTGCCCGAGTATGTGGAGGCGGAGTTGAGGCCTAGGAGCTACAGGAGAATGCTCCTTCCTGTGTTGTTTAGTCCGGTGTGGTATATGGGCGAATGGTTGGTGCGTCAGTGTTTATATGACAATTTTAGGGTGCCGGTTGATCCTCTCCGGACCATGTTTAGACCAACGACCGCTGCAGGGGTCCGCGAGGGTAGGGACGGAGAAGGAGGTGATCCACTACTAGTGCCTAGTGCCTCCTATCTGTCTCACGTCTGCCAGCGGCTAGCTTGTCACCGCCTCGTAGTGAGTACTCGGTTTTGAGTTTTATTATTTGTTTTGTCCTATGGTTTAGTGTTTGCTGGTATTTTGAACGGTTCGCTTTTTCTTCAGCTGGCCGATCCGGCTGATGCTGTTTAGCCCCCAGACTTCCCCTTGACACTGCTCGGGGTCGATGCGGCTGGGATAGCCTTTACGGAGTCTCTTCCGCCGTGTTCTGATGAGGAGATGGAGGCTAGGATGGAGTGGCGTGACCGGGTATACCGGGTAAGTATCGGGATTTCTCTCAAAATCGGTTCTCGAGGGCTGGGTTTTGTTTGACTAATTTGTTCGGTTTTGTCTTTCAGGTTTCGTCGATCTCCCATCAACGGCTGTGGCAGGCTGCCAACTACTTCCGGGTCTACGCGTCGAGGATGACTGCTGCCTCTTCCCGTGATACTTCGGAACCTCGATCGGTAAGTATGCGTTTTCTAGGGTCGGTTTTCTAGACTGGTAATTAATGCTTTTTTTCTAAAGCAAAGGTGTATTTGTAGGATGTTCCAGATATGATAAGGCAGCTGGGAACCTGAGTGACCGAACTCGAGGCGGAAGAGGCCAAGTTGCTGCAACTCCTTCAATCTCGGGACAACGGGATTACCAAGCTTAAGGAGAAGTTGGCTCGGACTCAGGGCGAGACCTCGGCGTAGGGTGAGGCTAGACTAGGAGCTGAGGTGGAGAGGGAGGTTGAGGCTGAGGCTGAGGGCCATGCTACGGGTGCTACCGAGGATGTGGGAGGAATTCCCGAGACAGCTACCCTAGATATGCTGTCGGGCATGGATGGTTATGAGTCTACTCTCTTTGAGTAGGAGGATCTAGGATTCCCAAATAGGCCACAAAAAAACTTGTCGTTCCTAATAATTTATTAAAGCACTAAAAATTATAAAAATTACATTTTTATCAAGAAATATCAGGAACATTTTTTTCCAGAATTCAAAACAAAAATCAGAAATCGGGAATTAAAATGACAAACACAGTTTTAACGATAAACGACGATTTGAAGTGATTAATTAATAATTGACCCACTTAACAATTCCGAACAATTATGAAAAAATTCAGAAATTCCTTTTTCACCAGAAAGATTATCGACGCCAAATTTCAGACTAAAATAAAAATTTTAAGTGCTAGAACTATAAATCGGCTTTTAATCATTTTTGTCCGAAAACGGTAATAATTCAATAATCGATACGTAAAATATCGGGAAAATATCAAATTATCAAAAATCATCAAAAACACCATTTTTACAGAATATATTCATATTTTGCATGTTTAGGCCGAATATTAGTACTATTTTACAAAGCAATAATATAACAATTTAATCGTTAATCTCGTAGAAGCGATAAAAATACCGAAACATGGATATTTGTACGAGTTTAAAATTTTTCAGATTATATGACATACATATATTTTCAAAAATAAAATTATATTTATATACATGCATCTACACAAATAAAATCAGGCAATAACGAGTAACATCGACATTACCTTCACTCCAAATCCGAGTCTACGATAAATTCGTCAGCTTCGAGGTCGTCCAAGAATCCTACATCACACAACATACATGGTACAAAAATACCATGATAAAACTAATAGAATCAAGGTAAATAACGATCGAAAATAACATCAATTATTACCTTAACGAAGGGAAAGGAAAGACGATTAATTTGGAGATGAAAATGAGACGATCAAGACTTGATTTTGAGACAAATTTTGGCTGGAATTGCTGCTGGAAACCATGGCCAAAGGAGAGGAAATGAAGAGTATTGCCTTGAATATTTTTGTGAAATGAATTATGAAAGAATAATGAAGTGATTAGGCTTAAAGATAATTAAAAATTTGATGAAAACTATGCAATTGTGCATGAATATGATGGCCAAAAAGGTGAGGAGAGGGAGTGTGAAGAGTTTGTGTTTAAGGCCAAAATAAATGGGTGAACAAAAAAAATATCTAAAGCTTAAACATCATAAAATGAAATGTGTAGTAAGGGGTGTGACAAGGGTTGTCACGGTCTAAAATATGGGGAAAAATTCCAAAATAATTGTAAGTTGATAAAAAGAAGAATCGTAAAATTATTAAAGGTATTTCAAAGTAATTCGAGTAAACATCGCGTTGGAAAAAGTAATTATTTACGAAACTTTCTAATAAAATCATTAAAGGTCAAAACTTCTTAAATAAAAATACTTCTTAGTTGGAAATATCACATAATCTTGTTTTGATATTTTTAGAAAAAATAAATAACTCAATTACAAGCTTAAAACGGTAGTTCGTAGAAAAATAGAACTCCTCGCGCAAAAATAAATAGTTTACAATGAAAATCAAATAAATAGTTTTCAGAATTAAAATATTTTAAAATAAAAATAAATATTATTTGACTCGAAAATTAAAATAAAGCTTGGATAAATGATGAAACAGAAGGCCGAAACGTGATAGGATAACGGAAAAGATAAAAGCATAAGGGAAATAGCGGGTGTAACAACTATTGCTCCAACAAGTACGAAATTTGAAGTTAAATATATATGTCAAAAAAATTGCAAAAAAAACAACGTTTCCGCAAGGTTCAACGGAATACACGATAAAACCTACAACCATAATATATGTGTAGACACCCACATTTGGCTGCTAGGTGTCTATAGCAGTTTCCAAAAACCACCCGATGATGATCGGACGCAAACGTGTTTCTACACGCTCGGATATGGGCTCGAAACCATTAGTTTTCGGTTGGGCTTTTTACGGAGTACAAATCTCACAAAACTGACCTCAAATTCAGGTCCAGCGGGTCATTTCCAATCAAATAAGACTAATTTGGGTCAAAACGACACCGGAAATAAAACCGTCTTTTAGCGACCGGGTCAAAGCCGTTTCCGAGAAGAGACCTGCGGTCCTCTTTCAGGTGGGCCACTCAATCGAGTCCATCAGGCCACCCGATCGAGTAACCCTAGACAAGGAGGGGGAGCAATTGCCTATATATACACCCTCTTTCATGCAATTAAAACCCTAACTTTTTCACATCCTTTTACAACCTTAGTCAACCCTCTACAACCCTAATCTTCTCATCATCTTCAACCTAAAACCCTAGCAATTTACAAACCCTAAACCACCATAACTCAACTTACATCAACCTCGATACTCCCGTGTTAAAGCCACAACTAACTAGTTCTATCCGAGACTAAGAAACATGTAGGTTGAGGGTGCAAAATCCCGTTCTTCTCTCTTCTTCTGTCTTTCTCCCCTTTGTCTCCTCGTCCGTTGTCCGTCGTTGTCGACATTTTTTTTTATCTTATCGCTATTGTCGCATTCTAACATCGTTAGTATTATAAATATAAAGACATTAAAATACTCGTTGATTTGTGTCGAGCGCAAAGGATGACGGGATAAGAAAATCCGAATATACGAGGGTTTTCACCCGACGTTGCCGGTCGCTTATCCCGACACCCCGAACGCTTGATTATTGAAGCGAGTCAAACGTCAACAAAATCGCTTCTTTTATTTTGTTGCGTCATCATCATCAATACCACATATATCGATTTCAACTTATCATCATCAATCCCGACATCCAATTATTGAATTGGTATCGAATCTAAACGAACTAGTCAATGAATCTAACTAATACGGAGTCGTTGATGCTAAAAATAGTGATCATAATTCGCAAGAATTAATTCCGACACTATAAAACGCGGAGACAATTTATTTCGTTTTAGTTGATTTAAAACGACTTACAAATACATTTTCTAGATTTCGCTCTAAATATTCGATATCGATTATATAATCGAATATCGGATACGACGAGTATCCAAATCCGAATCGAGCATAGATCATACAATATTTCTGCCCGATTCAATAAAAAACCATCATTCCAAGGATACGATACCGACTCCGTAGTCGAGTATCAAATCTAACGGAATTAATCAAAAGAGCCAAAAACAGCCTTCCATGCGAGTCGCGCGGATATCATGCGAGTCGCGCAGGTGTCATGCGAGTCGCGCGCCTGTGCAAGCCGCGCGAAGTTCATACAAGTCGCGCGATTGCCTGGAAGTTGCAACACAAAAGGTTTTTTTAGTTCAATTTTAAAAGGACTTATAACATCTTTTCTAAACTCGCTCCTAATATTTGATAATCAAATATCGAATATGACGAGCATCGAAATTTTAAAGTCGAGTATAAATCACACCATATTTTTACACGACTTAGCAAAATTATCGATTTTCCAAAATCATGCATCATGTTTATTTTATCCTATAGCATTCTATATTTTCGCAAACCGTTATTATCGTTATTTCCGTTACTAACAAGTTTGCTCTTTTAGTCGATTTATTTTCGTTGTTTATTTTATTGTACTAAAATGAACCTCGCATGCTAAATATAACTTCGACGTTAGTATTAGATGCATTAAATCGACATAGCAACCTATTCAATTTCTCGCATGTTTAGGCAAAATAATGTTTGCATATCATTCATCGTATTACTAACGCGCGTATTTCAAAATCAAACGATATCTTAGTAGAGGTCGCTAATGTGCGGGCGGGGTTGGGTGTTCTTTGTGAACTTCCCAACACGTACCCTCACCCCTTACTCAGAACCTCGGTTTCCGGATGTCCGAAACCGTTGGCACACGAGAGTCATTCAATACACGGTATCCGATAATGTCGGTATCGGTATCAAATGCAAAGGGACGAACCCAATAAACTCTAACATCCGAATGGGCCATATTTTGTACACGGCCCACTAAAATATAGAGTGGGTTCGAACGGGCCCGAACTCCCACAAAGTTCGGTGGCGACTCCACTTCGATTTAAATTTCAATTCGATCCATTCTCATATGGAGATGCATTCGCCTACCCAAACCCGCGCGTGGCCGCGTCGGGGTGGACCTATGTCATGTCCACAATTTGGCGACTCCACTGGGGATTTAAATTTCAATTCGATCCATTCTCATATGGAGATTCATTCGCCTCCCCAAACCCGCGCGTGGCCGCGTCGGGGTGGACCTATGTCATGTCCACAATTTGGCGACTCCGCTGGGGATTAACTGATGCGTGACTTACCATCGGCATCCTCAGGGTGAGACTCGAATAGAAATCGTTTGACTAGTACAATACGCGTTTTAGTTTTACGGTTCATGCATAACCCCATATTTTCCCGTGCCGGTAATGGCGACCGACGTCCCACTATACCGTGATATACTCCAACATGGATATGTCAAAGGTGTCCATAGTCGATTCGTATGGGTTTCGCGGCATGTTCTAAGCTCAACTCGACTTAGGAAGTCCGTCCCGATTCTCGGATAGGCTATGTGCACTGGTATAGACCCTATATAGACCGACCGAGACTTAGTGTAGAGCATACATGGTGTCGTCATAATACTTGCCTGACTATGTGCTACTTGGTTTCCGTGTCGTTTTCAAAAACCGTCATTTCAAAAAATGCATCTTCCAAAAATTTCCAATTTTCAAAAATCTCGGAAAGCTGCCAAAATTTAGATTTAAGATTTGACTCAAAACAAGCCTATTTTCTAGCCGGCATGCTGCCCATTTCAAAATTCGAATTTCCGATGCACCATTCGATTTTCGAATTTTCAAAAATTCAATTTCAATTTTCAAATTTTCCGAGATGCCATTTTCAATTTTCAAATCTTCGAGATGCCGTTTTCGATTTTCAAATCTTCGGGATCTCATCTTCAATTTTCAAATCGTCGGAAATTCTTTTTTCGATATTCAAATTTTCAAAATTCCAAATATTCAATTTCAAAACCCGGAAAGCATACCGAACTTAGGACTTATGATTTTACTCAAAATAGCCTATTTCTAGCCGGTATGCTACCCGTTTCAAAATTCAAAATCTTTTCAAACTTCAAAATTGCGGCCCGACGGCATTTGCCGGTTTCAAAAGTCGGGCCCTCCACCGATTTTCTCGGAATTCTAACTTCCTTTTCAAAACTTTCCTCATTCTTAGGACTTCCCGTATTTAGCAGTGTCGGGTCTTGTCATAAGTCGTCGAAGGTCTTTAGCGTCGAAACTCCGTCGATCTTACTTCACTGGTTTCCTCCCTATCCTAGTCCGCCTTATTTGACTAAGGCATGGCCCACCTACGTAAGACATACTCTTACAAAAGAAGGCCCGTTTACACACTCGAGTCTAAAATCTGGTGAATGTCTCACATGGACATTCCTCCGAACAGGACTCGGCCCACATGCCGAATTCTAAGGGAGGCCCACCTTTCACAAGTCACCCGTCTAGATGTCTTTTCCGACTCAACCTTTTACAAGGCATAGCCCTGTAACAAAAGGTTTGTGGTCCTTACGTCTAAGGGTCACTCGTCCAACACTTGAGTCTTAACAAAATTTTTGATCCCACTCGGGGGCTACCCTTCAGCAGGGCGATCAATCACGGTTGCTCTAAGGGTCATGTCTTACACGTGTCTCACGTACCCTACTTTTGAGTCACTTAGATATCACACCATCTGAGTCCTATCTGAATCCTTAGTATCGATCACTTGGGGGCTATTCTCCGACAGAGCGATTAATCACGGTCACTCCGAGAATCGTACCCTACACATTTGTCTTAGGAGAGTCTAACCCGAGTCAAACTGGAGTCGTCTCTCCTTCCGCGCTATTTCCTATGCATTGGTGAATTTGAGTTCCGAAGCAACCTTTCTGGTTACGCGGTATTCTTACAGACAGGCCACCGATAAACAGACGCCAGAAAATGCAAGAAACCTTGGACGAACTGAAAGTTGCGCTGGTTAAGATCGAGACCCAATTGACGGCTATCGTAACTGACCAAACAACCCTTGCCACCTGCATGAGTGCCGTGGAGAAAGGGACTCCCAATGCTAGATCTAAACCCACTGGGCCCATAGCTGAATTAATCAGCGTTGTTCGCAAGCTTGAAGAACAGGTCCACTTGTCAACAAGCAATTCGATCCATACGGAGAATGCTCGTTCCTACTCGCCTCTGAATGACGAGCTACCTGCTAACCTCAACCTCACGGGAATACCGATGTTTGAGGGTACTGAAGGCCCGGTCCACCACATCCGGGCTTTCAAAGAATTTATGGCTGTCAAGGGGGTGAAGTCCACCATGTTCAAACACTTGTTCGCTTCTTCCCTCGAAAAGAATCCTAAAGCCTGGTACTACAGGCTCGATTCCAAGAAATACCCGACTTGGGATGACGTGGCAACATAGTTCGCTCGGAATTATGCTGATAATACCGAGATCCAGACTACGATGCGTACTCTGGAGGTTATGGCTCAAGAGCCCAAAGAAGGTTTCACCAAGTACCTTCAAAGGTGGAGGGCCGAAAGTGTAAAGTTGGTAGACAAGCCCAACGAGAAGACACTAGTGGAGGCGTTCATCAACAACCTCCTACCTTCCTACCGCGTCCATCTTAGGTATGCCGGCATTTCAAACTTTGCGGTGCTTACCGAAATGGGCATTAGGATTGAAGACGATCTTCGACGTAATGAAGATCTGGGTGAAGCTTCTACTGAAGGCTATACTGGACATCAACCCGAGTCCTTGGAAGCCGACGACAAATGATGACATCATCCGAGAGTCCGGATTTGATTTAAGTCTGAGTCTGAGTCCGAGTCTAGGATGTGCTATTTCTTCCAAAGTCAAAGTCAGAGTCAGAGTCAGTTGTATTCTGTCCTCTTTTTCAAAATTCAATAAAATCAGCTTTCAATATTCTTTCTCATATATACTTTCCTTATGTGTTTCCGAGAACACGATGAACAACATCATACACTGTGAGCACATGCACGTGACTATTACAGGCACATCTATAATGACTGCAGGATATTGAGACCCGTGTTTTCTTTTACCTGCTCCATGTCTGACGTAGAAAGCCACATAACTACCCTTAGAGAGCGGTATCAAATCCTTTGACAAATCGAGGTAGTTTCCTAGTTTGGGTTCAAGACGGGAGGCAAGCCCATTTCCCACAATAAACACCCAGCCAATAAGATCAACCAATCCCTACCCCAGGTGTTAGCCTGACCGACAAAAAAAAGAGGAAAAGTTGGACAAAAAAAACAAAAGTCCAAGAAAAAGCAAAAGGCCAAAACAAAAAAGCAGGCCATCATAAAAAGAAAAAGGGGCACCCATGACCGACGTTAAACGGTCAACTCAAATGAAGAATCTCATGACCGGAGCTAAGAGGTCAACCAAAAAAAATCAAATACCCATGACCGTGGTCGATGGTCAACTCAAATGAAAGTCCTTTGACCGGGTACAGTCAATTCAAAATTATCGATGCCCAAACCATCAAATAGAGGGGAGAAACAATCAGCTGGTCAGCTAACACCACACTTACCCTTCCCACATTACAACCCTCAAGACCTTCCCGAGACCTAGGCTAAGAGACTGCCCGGAATTTTGAGGATCCAAGCTCCATAGGATACACCCTAACCATTAGGGCCAGACATGGAAATCAGATCCCGCATTATCAAAATACCCCGATCGAAGTTCGAGTCATTTTTACTCGACTTCCCCCTTTCCTACCGCATTGCAATACCTTACCCTCGAAGCCTTAGCTCCACAAAATCGAGCTCAAGATTTCGAAAACATCAAAGCCACTTACGACCTAGCACCACATTTCCAAAAATATCTGAACCAGTTACCAACCCCAAACACGGGAACTCAACCTGCGGTCCGCATAGAACATGCCAAAATAGTTCACACCACCTTTGGGGGCTACCCCGGAGAATGCTCACAGTCACAGGATCAACATCCTAACTATTCTAGCCCTTTGATCAAGACATCATTGGGAATGCACCTAGCCTACACCGTCAATATGGCTAGTTACACACAAAGTCCTATTAGAGTAGTGTAGACACCCACATTTGACCGCTAGGTGTCTATAGCAGTTTCCAAAAATCACCCAATGATGATCGGACGCAAACATGACTTAATACACTCGATTTTCGGACTCGGAATCAATAGTAGTTGGCACGAGCTTTTAGCGGAGTAAAAATCTCACAAAACAGACCTCAAATCCAGGCCCAGTGGGTCGTTTCCAGTCAAATAAGACTAATTTGAGTCAAAACCGACATCAAGGGCAAAACCATCTTTTAGCAACCGGGTCAAACCCCGGTCAAATACGTTTCCGAGACATAAAAATCTGTCACGCCACTTCAAAAATCTGACTCGAAGTCAAATACTACACAAATATCAGCTACAAAGTAGGAATCCTTTCCTATCCAAAGTCGGAATCCTACTCCATCTAAACCGGGTGTTTCTTCCAATGCAAGTAACCTTTTCCTATCCAAAGACGGAATCCCACTTTATCTCAACCGGTTGTTTTCTTCCTTTGCAAGATATCAATCTCCTATCCCAAGTCGGTATTTCATCCTATAAATATCCCACCCTTGCACACACAATTCATACACACAATTCCCGACATCAATTACAACATTAACACACATCATCAAAATTACAACCCGGAATTCCAGCAATACTAGGCATATTATATTCCAATCTTCCCTCTAGAAATCCTATAGGATTCCCGACCATTCACAACCCGAAATTCTAGGCAATTTTAGGCAAACCATATACAAACCCGAGAGCAAAACTCACCAAATCCCTAACCATACACACCATAACTCACCTATATACATCTTAATGCTCCCGCGCCTAGGCCGCTA
This sequence comes from Agrostemma githago, assembly GCA_958450325.1. Taxonomy (NCBI): domain Eukaryota; kingdom Viridiplantae; phylum Streptophyta; class Magnoliopsida; order Caryophyllales; family Caryophyllaceae; genus Agrostemma; species Agrostemma githago. Next base: position 57,526,672 of record OY288245.1, on the reverse strand, counting down.
CTACGAGTCCGTTTTCGAGATAATCAAGCATGTAGGTTGAGGGTGTTACAAATCCCGACTTCTCCCTTTTCTTCTCTTTCTCTCATCCGTCCGTCTTTTTATACGGGTTGTCGTCACGTCTTTTCGTTTTTATTTTATCGTTCCTAATATCGATATTATCGTACTATTTTCAATAAAGAGTCGTCCCTAAGGATTCGATATCGACTCTATAGTCGAATATCAGATCTAAAGGGATCAATCATCAAATCATGTTAAGCATAATACAGTTGAAGCCGAGTAGTTACGATATTACAACGTGGAGGAATTATCTCGTCTTAACAACATTCAAAACGAATTTATAAACAACTTTTTTTTACTCCACTCTAAATATCCGATATTGATTCTATAATCAAGCATCGAATATTACGAGTATCAATATTTAAGTCGAGTATAAATTATGCTATATTTGTACGCGATTTAACAAAACTGTCGATTTTCTAAAAACAATCCCGGGAACAGTCCGCCACGCGAGTCGCACGTGCCTCGTGCGAGTCGCATGGCTGCGCGAGTCGCGCCTTTCTGGCGCGGGTCACGTGGTTCCCTGAAAACCGTAACATAAAAAAGCTATTTCGTCTTAATTCTTCAAACATCCTTTTTTAATAAAACAACGGGCTTTCAGCATATTTCAGGCCTCGATAAATATTTTCATGACCTCGGTCAACGCGTGCTTAATCCATCACGCGAATTATCTTTTCAAAATCATGCATATCGTCATATTTACATCATTTATTCAACTTGCAAACCGTTACTAACTCGTTTGTTCTTTGTCTTATCAATTTATTTTCGTTGTTTGTTTTATTATACTAAAACGAATCTCGCATGCTAAATATAACTTTGACGTTAGTATTAGATGCATTAAAACGACGTAGATCAAACATAATTCACATGTTTAGTCAAAACAATGTTTGCATACCATTCATCGTATTACTAACGCGCGTGTTTCAAAATCAAACGATATCTTAGCAGAGGCCGCTAATGTGCGGGCGGAGTTGGGTGTTCTTTGTGAACTTCCCAACACGTACCCTCACCCCTTACTCAGAACCATGGTTTTTCGAATGTTCGAAACCATTGGCACACGAGAGTCATTCAATACACGATATCAGATAACGTCGGTATCGGCCCACTACTACATAGAGTGGGTTCAAATGGGCCCGAACTCCCACAAAGTTCGGGGGCGACTCCAACTTCGATTTAAATTTCAATTCGACCCATCTCATATGGAGATTCATTCGCCTCCCCAAACCCGCGTGTGGCCGCGTCGGGGTGGACCTATGTCATGTCCACAATTTGGCGACTCCGCTGGGGATTAACTGATGCGTGACTTACCATCGGCATCCTCAGGGTGAGACTCGAATAGAAATCGTTTGACTAGTACAATACGCGTTTTAGTTTCACGGTTCATGCATACCCCATATTTTCCCGGGCCGGTACTGGTGACCAACGTTCCACTATATTGTTGATGTAGTCCAAATTGGATATGTCAAAGGTGTCCATAGTCGATTCGTATGGGTTTTACGGCATGTTCTAAGCTCAATTCGACTTAGGAAGTCCGCCCCGATTCTCGGATAGGCTATGTACACTGGTATAGACCCTTTATAAACCAACCGAGACTTAGTGTAAAGCATACATGGTGTCGTCATAATGATTGCGTGACTATGTGTTATTTGGTTTCCGTGTCGTTTTTCAAAAACTGTCATTTTCAAAAATTGCATCCTTCTCAAAATATCCAATTTCAAAACCCGAGACGTATACCGAATTTAGGATTTACGATTTTACTCAAAATAACCTATTTCTAGCCGGTATTCTGCCCACTTCAAAACTCGAAAATATTTTCGAACTTTCAAACCCATGGCCCGATACGCTTTTCCATTTTTTTTCGAAAAGTCGGGTCCTCCCTCGAATTTTTCAGACCTTCAAAAAAATCCTATTTCAAAAACTTCCTCTTCTTAGGACTTCCCGTATTTAGCAGTGTCGGGTCGTGTCGTAAGTCATCGAGGTCTTTAGCATCGAAACTCCGTCGATCTTATATCGCGGGTTTCCTCCCTATCCCAGTCCGCCTTAATTAACTAAGGCAAGGCCCACCTACGTAGGACATACTCCTACAAAGGATGGTCCATTTACACAATTGAGTCCAAAGTCTGGGGAATGTCTCACGTGAACCTTCCTTCAAACAGGACCCGGCCCACATAGACGAATCCTAGGGGAGACCCACCTTTCACAAGTCACCCGTCTAAGTGTCTTTTCCGAGTCAACCTTTTACAAGGCGTAGCCCTACAACAAAAGGTTCGTGACCCTTACTTCTAAGGGTCACTCGTCCGACACTCGAGTCTTAACAAAGTCTTTGATCCCGATTGGGGGCTACCCCTCAGCAGAGCGATCAATCACGGTTGCTCTAAGGGTCATGTCTTACACGTGTCTCACGTACCCCACTTTTGAGTCACTTAGGTGTCACGCCATCTGAGTCCTACCAAAGTCTTTAATCTCACTCAAGGGATGTCCTCCACTCGAGCAGTCAAACACGGTCGCCCCATTTTCGGACTCACCATTCTGCAGCTCGAGTCTAATTCGCGGTCGTTACTTTGTCTAGGTCAATGTTCAGGTTTCCCGATCCAAGAGTCTTTGTCATCCCGTCACCCCGGGCCATGTCTAGTTTGACACCCTCTCTCGAGTTTAGGCGAGTCGTGGCACTTGTCATTCTCTCCAACCAGGGACCTTACAAAAAAGAAGCAACCAACCGAGCATCTGAATGTCCGGATTTGATATGAGTCTAAGTCTGAGTCCGAGTCTAGGATACCCTACATCCTCGTTTCCAACTCAGAATCAGAGTCAGCTGTATTTTGTCCTCTTTTCAAAATTCAATAAAATCAGCTTTTCTATTTCTCAAATATACTTTCCTTATGTGTTTCCGAGAACATGATGAACACCATCATACACTGTGAGCACATGCACGTGACTATTATAGGCACATCCATAATGACTGCAGGAAATCGAGACCCGTGTTTTCCTTTACCTGTTCCATGTCTGACATAGAAAGCCACATAACTACCCTTAGGAGCGGTATAGAATCCTACGACAAACCTAGGTAGTCTCCTAGTTTGGGTTCAAGACGGGAGGCAAGCCCATTTCCCACAATGAACACCCATCCAATAAGATCAACCAATCCCTACCTTAGGTGTTAGTCTGAGGCCCTGTTCATTTGGACTGAAACTGACTGAACTTAACTTAACTGAACTTAATTTAACTGAAACTGACTGAAATATAGAGACAAAATATGCCTCTTGGAGCTGAACTGAACTGAACTGAACTGAAAATGACTGAATATAACTCCAAAAGAACAGGACCTGAACGACAGAAAAAAAAAACTGGAAAAAAAATCAAAAGTCCAAGAAAAAAAGCAAAAAGCCAAAACAAAAAAAGCATGCCATCATAAAAAAAGGGCATCTACGACCAAGGTTAAACGGTCAACTAAACTGGGACTAAGAGGACAACCAAAATGAAATTCAAATACCCATGACCATGGTCAACGGTCAACCCAAGCGAAAGTCCCTTGACCGGGGCCCAGTCAATTCAAAAATTATTAAAACCCATACCATCAAACAAGGGAGAATCAACCAAGCTGGTCAACTAACACCACATTTAGCCTTCCCACATTACAACCCTCAAGACCTTCTCGAGACCTAGGCTAAGAGACAGCGCGGAATTTTGAGGATTCAAGCTCCATAGGATACCCCTAACCATTAGGGCCAGACATGGAAACCAGATCCCTCATTATCAAACCTGCCCAATCGAAGTTCGAGTCATTATTACTCGACTTCCCCCCTTCCTACCACATTGCAATACCTTACCCTCGAAGCCTTAGCTCCACAAAAACTAGCTCCAGATGACAAAATGATGTGTCGTGTTTATATAACTTTATTCCCTCGATTCCGTTGTCTTTTCCGGTCGGAACGCGCTCTTTAGAGCCGTTTCTTCTAACATTTTGCTTTGAGTGAGTGTTTTTGTAGATTCTACACAATTTCAGGTTTTATGTGCATTCACACTCATATCTGGTTAGAAGAACGATCCCGAGACAAAACCCGTGCTTCGAGACGTTTAGGCGAAGAAGAAATGAGAAGTGTCGATTCGTTGGGCCCAGGAAAGCGGCCCAATGCTTGTTTTAGTAGTGTTGTGCGCGCCAGCCTGCATGTGGCGGGCGGCCTGCTGACCGGCCGGCATGACACAAGGGCGTTTTTAGCTTCAATTTTTGGTGTGTCTCGGCCCCTGCATGTGGCAGGCGGCCTGCCAGCCGGCCGGCGCGACACACAGCTTATTTTCGCCTAATTTTGTATAACTAAGGAGGCTTGTATCATTTCGGAGGATACTTTTTCATACTTAGTTTTATTTTGACTTGAGAAGCTCGTGACTCTTAAGATTCTATCACTCGGTTTTCACTCGGATTCGATTTCGGTAATCTCGTTTATGCAATCTTCAGTTTACGTTTTAATCTTCATCGTAAATTATTTTTGTTCGTTGCAATTTTCCTTATTTGTAATTCGTTGTTTACTTTGATTCGCTAGATTCTCGTTCGTTTGTTATTGGATTTATTTTCTTCACCTTTCTATCATGAATTCCATGTATGCGATTTATTGTTTCATAATCATCATGCGTAGCTAATTTTCTCGCTAGGGTCGAGGGGGATCAATGGATTATTATACGATTATGTCGCTTTGATACTAAATTTATAAATATGCTAGTACCACCTTCGCGTGTTTTGTTTGTCGATTAATTTGTTAAAGGCCACAACATTTTAATCTATTTGGGAAATTCTAGTTCTTGTGCGAAAGCCGAATTAGGATTAGATCACGCGCGATTTGGTAGGGAGTCTAATAAGTTGCGAGAGCCCGTTAGATCCTTCCTAGGTTGACACGATTCGAGAGAACGTGTTATAGCCGACTAGTATGTTTATGTGTTTATTATTATGGACGCAATTATTGAACATCTATCGTGAACCCGTGACCTTAGTTCTCATCTCATTATTAGATTTGATTTTTATTATCGTTTTTTTTTAGGAGTTTTTTATTTATTCTCAATCGATTAACCGTTTGGAGCATTTTAGAATCGCCATAGCTAATTGACGAAAATTGACCGTTTCCCTGTGGATTCGATACCTTGCTTGCCGCTATCTTCTAGTTAGTAGCATTAGGTTTATCTTGATTGGGAGAGACGACTTAACCCACATTAAATTTGGCGCCGTTGCCTGGGAAACGGTTTTTCTTGTTTTTTTTTAGCTTGTTTCTTTTATGCTCTCTTTCGTCTCAAGGAATTAAAATTCCTTGAGATTGATCTCACTCCCTACTTGTAGTTTTGCTTATGCCCAGGTCTTTCCGGCCATCAGAGCTTACTCCGTTCGATCCTGAACCCGAGAAAACCTTTCGTAGGCGATGACAGTTTTGGAGAGAGATTTCCGCAGCTCCCAATCTTGCGACTTTGGAAGCTATTCATACTGAATTTGTAGCTGAGAATCAGTCCTTTGAAGAGGAACATCAATCTCAGTCCGAGACCATTTTACCACCTCCTCCGATCATAAAAATGCCGAAGCTTTCTAGTCATTCGGAGCCCGAGCAAACTGCTCTTCCTAAGTTGGTTAAACGACCAACTGCCACTCAAGGTACATTTGAGATTCGACCCGCCTTTATCACTTTGGTGGAGAAGAATCAATTTGGTGGTGAACCTAGGGAGGATCCTCACAAGCATATGAGGATTTTTACCGACTATTGCTCCACGATTCCACTCCCGGCCGGGGTAACTCAAGAAGAAGTCATGGAGATGCTCTTCATGTTCTCACTACGGGATTCCGCTAGGGAGTGGATAACCGATCTGGATAAAGTCACCGAGGGGATCACTGATTGGAATTCTCTCGCTCTTGCCTTCTACAAGCACTACTACCCTCCACAAAAGACGAACATGCTCCGGAGTCAAATCACCAATTTTCGTCAAACTCCGAACGAGAATATTCATGAAGCGTGGGAGCGGTTCAAGAAGCTTGTGAAGGAATGCCCGCACCATGGTTTTCAGGTTTGGTTTCTTTGTAACCAATTTTATAACGGGTTGTATGATGATTGCAGGAGTACACTTGATTCAGCATGCAATGGGCGTTTCCAATGTAATGTGGATGATGATAAGGCTTGGCAAACAATAAAAGAGATGGCATCTCACCACTCCCGATGGGGTAATCCGCGTGGTAATACTCGATCAAACTCCGGTGAAAGTGGGTCCTCTAATGCCGTGGCCGTTCAATTAGCCGCCTTGGCCAAGAGATTTGATGCATTTGAAGTATCAAATTCTCAAGGAGGAGGAGGCATGCATCAAGTACATGCCATGCAAGAGTATGCATGTATGCGTTGTGGTGCCGCGGACCATCAAGCTCAGAATTGCCTAGGCTCCATAGAACAGGTGAATGCGTTCCATTCTATGCGTCCACGTTATCCATATATGAACCAACCAGGATATGATGCATCTCTTTTGTCTTACAGGAGTACTAATGTCTTGAACCCGCCTATTACGCCGGTTTATGTACCCCCACCGAAGCAGCATCTTCTGAATCAGCAGAATTTCCAGAATCAAGGAAATTTTCAGAACCAGCAGCAATTCCATAATTCTCAGAACCAGCAGAACCAGCAGGTTTTCGGTAATCAGAAGAATTTCCAAAATCAGGGAAATTTTCAGCAGCGACCTCACTCGGGTCAATTTCAACAAAATTTTGGCAATACTAATCAGAATTTCGGGAATTCTCACCAGAATTCCGGTACTAGTCAGCAGAATTTTGGCCAATCCTCAGCACAAGCTCAAGGTAATTCTTCTTCTTCTTCGAGTTCTAATGAAATGGCTGAGCTTCGTAGTATGATGCAGATGATGGCCAAGACTCAGGACTCGATGATGGCACAAATGCAAAAGAATGATCAAGCTAAGGATAATGCCATCAAGAATTTGGAGAACCAAGTGGGACACCTTGCCGCGTCACAAGCAACGCGTCAACAAGGTAAACTCCCTTCTCAAGGTGATCAACAACATGATACGGCTAATGCGATCACTCTTCGTAGTGGCACCCACTATGAGGGTCCGTCGATGCCTAAAGATGATACACCGGCCGAGAAGGAGGAGGTTCTAGTGGAGGATGTCAGTGAGGACATTATTATAGAAACTCCAAGTGAAGATCAAGTTCCACCGCCCACTACTCCCGTTCCCACCCCGACTAGTCCAACAATTCAAGTACCATTCCCAGGTCGATTGAAGAATCGGAAGGAAGCTACCCAATTTGGAAAGTTCATGGAGGTTGTGAAGAATTTGCAGGTTACGGTCCCGTTTACCGAGCTCATTTTGCAGGTCCCGTCTTACGCAAAGTTTATGAAGGACATCTTGACTCGGAAGAGAAGCATTGGTGAGGTAGAAACCGTCGCTCTTACTGCAGAGTGTAGTGCATTTTTACAGAACAAGGCTCCACCAAAGCTAAAGGACCCCGGTAGTTTTTCGATTCCTTGCACTATTGGCACTTTATCGATTGATAAGGCATTATGTGACTTAGGTGCTAGTGTAAGTGTCATGCCTTATTCCGTTTGTGAAAAACTTAATATGGGTCCTCTTAAGTGTACTAGTGTCACTTTGCAGATGGCGGATCGTTCCATAAAACGTCCTTTGGGAGATTTAGAGGACGTGCCCGTTAGAGTTGGAAAACTTTTTATCCCAGTTGATTTTATCGTCCTTGACATGGCCGAGGACACCCAAATTCCCATAATTTTGGGAAGGCCATTTTTGCACAACGCCGGCGCGGTGATTGATGTCAAGAACGGCAAATTGACCTTGGAAGTGGGTGGAGACACCATTGTTTTCTGCTTAGATAGTACACTTAAGAACCCGATGGTAACGGATTCTTGTTGCATGATTGATATTGTGGATGTTTTGGTTCATGATTCTATGGAGGCGTCCCTTATACGGGACCCCTTAGAGGCTTTGATATGTTTGGAAGCGTGTGCAGGTGATGCTTTCGTTGACTCTGCTGTTGTTGATGCTTTGGAAGGAAGGATGCTCACGGAGGAGCAAGGTGTCGATGTAACCAACATCGTGCACACCTCATTTACTATTGACATATCCATTCCGGAGCGTAAGCCACTTCCGTCTCACCTAAAATATGCCTTTTTAGACGATACCGAGAGCTTCCCCGTGATTGTAAGTGCCGATTTAACTGAGCAACAACTTTCTGATTTGTTAGTTGTTTTGAAGAAAAATAGGAAGGCTTTGGGGTATAGTCTTGATGACTTGAAGGGAATTAGTCCCGATTTTTGTATGCATAGAATTAATCTCGAGGAAGGTCATCGTCCTTGTGTTCAGGGTCAACGTAAGTTGAACCCGAATATGCAAGAGGTTGTTAAAAAGGAAGTTATGAAATTGTTGGATGCGGGAATTATTTATGCGGTTCCCGATTCAAAGTGGGTGAGTCCGGTACAAGTTGTACCTAAGAAGGGCGGGACTACTGTGGTCCCGAATGAAAAGAATGAGTTAATCCCTACACGAATCGTGACGGGATGGAGAATGTGCATAGACTATAGAAGGTTGAACACCGCTACACTTAAAGACCATTTCCCATTGCCCTTTATCGACCAAATGCTTGAGAGACTAGCATCTCACAAGTATTTTTGCTATTTGGATGGATATTCGGGATTTTTCCAGATCCCGATACACCCCGCCGACCAAGAAAAGACCACGTTTACTTGTCCCTATGGCACTTTCGCATATCGCAGGATGCCATTCGGGCTATGTAACGCACCCGCCACCTTTCAAAGATGCATGATGAACATCTTTTCCGACTACATCGAGTCCATTATGGAAGTGTTTATGGACGACTTTAGTGTGTATGGTATGAGTTTTTCAGCTTGTTTAGCTAACTTGGATACCATTTTAAACCGATGTGTCGAGGTCAGTTTGGTCTTGAATTGGGTGAAGTGCCATTTTATGGTCACTGAGGGTGTAGTTTTGGGTCATGTGGTCTCCGAAAAGGGCATTCAGGTGGATAAAGCAAAAGTGCAAGTGATTGAGCAATTGCCCTTGCCGGTTAATGTAAAGGGAGTGAGGAGTTTCCTTGGTCATGCGGGATTTTATCGCCGCTTTATCAAGGACTTTTCCAAAATTGCTAAGCCACTTACACAATTGCTCCTAAAGGATGCCCCTTTCGATTTTACTGATGAGTGTGTGGAAGCTTTTAACAGGATTAAGCAGGCCCTTATATCGGCTCCGATTATTCAGTCACCGGATTGGAATTTGCCATTCGAGATAATGTGTGACGCGAGTGATTATGCTGTGGGAGCGGTTTTGGGCCAAAGGAAGGACAAAGTCTTGCATGCTATATACTATGCTAGTAAAACACTTGATAATGCTCAAGTTAACTATGCAACTACCGAGAAGGAATTGCTAGCTATAGTGTATGCTTTGGAGAAGTTCAGAACTTATTTGGTTGGATCGGAAGTCATTGTTTTCACCGATCATGCGGCTCTCAAGTACCTCCTTGCTAAGAAAGAAGCGAAGCCCCGATTACTTCGATGGATCCTCCTCCTCCAAGAGTTTGATTTATCGATCCGGGATAAGAAAGGAGCGGAAAATGCCGTTGCAGATCATTTATCGAGGCTTAGAGTCGAGGAGGAAGGAGTTGTCATCCCCATAGATGACTCTTTTCCCGATGATTCTCTCATGGCCTTAACTACCGGTGAAAGCGAAGGACCTTGGTATGCGGATTATGCCAAATATTTAGTTGGCAAGGTATTACCCTCCGATCTCTCTTATCAACAAAAGAAAAAATTCCTACATGATGTTCGACAGTTTTTCTGGGATGACCCCTATTTATTTAAGGAGTGTGCCGATGGTATTTTCCGTCGATGTGTCCCTCAGTGGGAAGTTCAGGGAGTTCTAGAGAGTTGTCATTCATCACCATATGGTGGTCATCATGGACCGAGCCGAACCACGGCTAAGGTCCTCCAGTCGGGTTTTTATTGGCCAACTTTATTCCGAGACGCCCAAACTTTTATTATGTCCTGCGACGCATGTCAAAGGACCGATAATATTTCTAGGAGGCATGAGATGCCTCAAAATGGGATTCTCGAGGTAGAAATTTTTGATGTCTGGGGTGTAGACTACCAAGGCCCGTTCCCGTCATCCAAGGGCAACCGATATATTTTGGTTGCGGTTGATTATGTCTCCAAGTGGGTGGAGGCGGTAGCATCTCCTGCTAATGATGCTAGAACGGTAATATCTCTGTTTAAAAAGACTATTTTTCCCCGCTTTGGTGTTCCAAGAGCGATTATTAGTGATGGTGGAAGCCATTTCCATGAGAAGCGACTTGATGCTTTACTTGCTAAGTACGGTGTCTCTCACCGTACCGGTCTTGCCTACCATCCTCAAACGAGTGGGCAAGTTGAGGTGTCCAATAGGAAAATCAAGTCTATTCTCCAAAAGGTCGTGTCAAAAGCTCGGAAGGATTGGAGTTCTAAGCTAGATGATACACTATGGGCTTATCGTATCGCCTTTAAAACGCCTATTGGTACTTCACCTTACCGATTGGTTTATGGCAAGTCATGCCATTTACCGGTCGAGCTTGAGTACAAGGCTTGGTGGGCGATCAAGGAGCTTAACTTGGACCCACATTTAAAGGGGGAGAAGAGACTTATGCAATTGAATGAGTTAGAAGAATTCCGTCTTGGTGCCTATGATAGTGCTCGGGTTTATAAGGAGCGCACCAAGCGGTGGCATGACAAGCATATCCTTCACCGTGAGTTCGATGTGGGGGATAAGGTATTATTATTCAATTCTAGGCTCCGGTTGTTTCCCAGAAAGTTGAAATCTCGTTGGTCCGGACCTTTTTCTGTCACCCATGTGGGTAAATTCGGCTCGATTGAAGTCGAGAGTGATTCGGGTGAACGATTTAAGGTGAATGGTCAACGATTGAAGTTATATCATGAAGTTGCTCAAGTTGGAGCGATTGAAGTTATGCGACTTCATCCCGTTCCCTCATTCCACTAAATCTTGAAACTCATCAAGTCGTGCGGGACTTTAAACCAGCGCTACCGGGAGGCAGCCCGAGTATGTAAATAATTTCCCTCATTCTCGTTTTTATTTTTATTTTTATTTTTATTTTTTTTAGATGTTTTAGTGAGGACGAGAGGAGGGACTAATGTTTTTGGAGACGCGCAGAATCATCGGAGATAACTCGAATTGAAGTTATTGGAAAAAAAAAGAGGAGATATTCACCATGCTTGTGATAATATAGCAGGTCGCCTTAGCCTAGGCCTAGGGGGCCTATCGACTCTAGGGGCCGAGGCGCGAAGTGAATTTGAGTACTAATAGTGTGATTTGTGCGTCTCAACCTGCCCCTAGGCCCCCTGTTAACTTCAGGGGCCGAGTACAAAGCAAATTGGAGGAAAAAGTTGGGCAAAGTCTCGAAAACAAAGGCATTTGTGCGGTCAGGCCGGCTAGCAGGCCGCCGGTCCTGACCGGCTGGTCTGTGAGAGGAATAATTCTTTTAAAAATTCGAAAATAGCGAAGGAGTGCTTCAGGCCGGCCAGCCGACCGCCGGTCCAGACCGGCTGGGGCGTACATCAGACCCCCAAACCCCATTTTCTCGTCATTTCTTCATTCATTCCTACCTCCCTCGCCTCTCTCTTCTCTCTCTCATCCCCCAAACCCTAATTTCCCCCATTTTCCAGCTCCACCATCTCCCTCTTTCACTATCACTCCTCAAATTTTCCCTATTTTTTTCCCCATAAACTGCTACTTTCAGCTGATTTGCAATGCCTCCTCGGAACAAGCGCACCAGGAACGAGCATGCTCAACCCGACATTGAGCCCGATCCAGTTTTTCCAAGTGTAATTTTTACCACTATTGACCAAAAGGTACGGTTTCAAAATTTGATAAAGCGGTCTATTGTTCCAACTCGCTTTATCGATCGTGATGCTATGCGAACTTTAGGCTTAGATTCTGCTTTGGAACTATTGTTTAAGGGTGTTGGTATGGGTACATTTTTTACGATGCGTCGTAATACGTATACCCAGCTTACGTTGGAATTTCTGAGTTCGTTTGAGGTACATAAGAATAGACGGTCTGGTGATATTTCTGTTGAGTTCCGTTTACTGAATACTAGTTATGCGCTGAGCCTGAAGCAGTTTGGGAATTGTTTTGACCTTAAAGATTATGATGACCGTACACCACCTGAGTATGCTGATTTTAGGGTGGGAGATTTTTGGGATTGCATTACTGATACCCCGCATACTACCGCGGGGCATATGAGTTCAAACAATATTCATAATCCTGTTATTAAGGTTTGGCAGAGGCTTATGGGATGGACGATTTTTGCTAGGAAGGAGCCACATAATGTGCGCACCGAGGAGGTGTCTATTTTGGGCTCGTATTTGCGGCGTAAGCCGAAGGTGTGGCATATTAATATTGCCTATCACCTCGTCCTTCAGTTTAGGAGAATAGCTACGGCCGTTGCCGATGTTCCTATTTATATAGGCGGGTTAGTCACACAATTAGCTGCTCGGTTGACCGCTTTTAACGAAGCGGACCATGCTCCGGTCCAGGGCGAGATTACCCTTAGCCTTCGGTATTTGGCTTCTCTTAACTGGATTTCTTCTAGGCATCAGAATCGTTGGGCTTGGCTTATTCATGAGCAGGCGACTATTATTTTGCAAGCCGGGTCGGTTTTGTCACTTGAGGCTGATCAGCCTAATTATTTATTACCCGTCGCTGCCCCTAGCTCTCTTCCCTCGTCGCATGCTGTTACCTATACTCGTCGCCCGACGAGCGAGCCTAGTGCTTCCCAGCCCGCCTCTGAGCCCGGTCCATCTCAGCCTGCTTCTGAGCCTACCACCACTACTGCTTTTGAGCAGCCTCCTCCACCACCCCAGTATGCTCCTCTCCATCCCGATCTGATTTCTTGGATGGAGCGCATGGAGTTGAGTGCCGGTTCGTCCCGTTCTGATTTTGATACTTTGCGCACGGAGACTCGTGCCGACACCGCTGCTACTCACGCTCGCCTAGACAGGTTATATGCTGATCAATGCCTCGGGATGTATCCCGTATATGATGACTATGCTAGGCGTGCGGCTGTGCCACCACAGGGCCCTTACCCCTCGTACTTTTTGTGGTCCGTGGGTGGTTATACTGATCCTTCGATTCATGGCGGCTTTCATCTTCACACTGACTATTTCAGCGCCCCAACGGGCCCTGCTTTTGGAGCCGCTAGTGATTATCAGGGAGGTGGTTGGTATACGGGTGGTGCATCCGGCTCCGGGACTGCTGCAGATGATGATATGGAGGATGATGATTTCGGTGATGACGATGATTTCGGTGATGATGATCAGTAGCGGATTGCTGATTCCGCTACCTCTCCGTGTATATATTTGGTATGTCTTTTCTCTATCCTTAGTTTTTATTTGTTCCCCCCACCAATTTTGAGTCTGTATGATATGGACATTGAGGACAATGTCGAGTCTAGCGTGGGGGAGTTTTTAGTATTTTTAGTTTTATTTCCTTGAGTCTTAGCGTCTGTCTATGATACCGATTATGCAGCAATGATGATAATTTGCGCTCTTTAGGCTACCTACTCATTCTTAATTGGCATTCATCTGACCTTTGTTATGTGGAATAATAATTAATCGACAAGTTTGCAACCAACTGAGCTATAATTTATGATTCCCATTTAGACCGACCTTGCATTTAGGCTTTAGCTACAAAATTGGTGAGATGTAGAGCCTCCTGTAGCCAGTACATTCATACCTGGCTACCACTTAGGTTGTGTGTGTAGGTCTCCTCGTGGAATATGTTATGTCAATACGCATAAGTATGGTGTTTTCCCCTTTATTTTGACTAACTTGCCTAGTGATCATTTTTGGGACTTTTTCATTTTTCATCTATTTCTATCCATTTTCTCCTTGGCTATTATATAAAGAATTCACAAAATGAACTACAAAATCAAATTTGCCTACCTAGCCAAGCTTGATGAAGTAGGTCACCTAGTGCGTTCTATGCTCGTTATTGTGCGATTATGGAGATTTTCGATGGATGTTTGGATGTGGGGTTGAATCTGTTTCAAGGGAGTATGTAGATTCTGTTCGGGTCAATTTGAGTCATTGTTTATATTTGCTTCTAATTTCATCAAGCTTTGAAAAAATCGAAAAAATCAAAAATGAGAAAAAATGAGAAAAGAATCAAAAAGAAAAAAAATCGAAAAAAAAATCGGAAAAAAAAAAAACAAACAAACAAACAAACAAAAAATCAAAAAAAAAAAATTTGTTATTCTCGTTACTTTTATTTTCCGTTTACTTGATGAAATTTGAGCGCCCTCGTTTGATCCCGGACTCATTCTCGTTGGTTGGTGATTTGTATGTTTTGTTTATGGAAGTGGAAGAATTTTTTAGTTGAGCATTATCGCGCTAGTTAGTTCACTAGCTTGGCTTTAACCTCACATGACCATATCGATTTCCACCTTCTACCTTGTTATCACCATCCTTGCCTCCCTTTGTGATCTTAGCATGTTTTGTAAAAATTTAGAGGTTGATACCATACTAGATTGCGGGCATATTTCCATGAGTTGGAGTAGTTGAGCGTTTTCACATATATATTTCACATATACACACCTTTCCTAATTGAGCGATGAGTGCCTCCGTAAGTAGCCTATGTAAGGGTTTTGGTTGAAAATGTGGTTTCTACATATTATGCTTGGTAAAGTTGTGAATTTGTTGATGGATTATTTTTCCTATTTCCCGTCTTGGAATCCGTTTCTTAGACTTGGTTCGATGTTCGCTATGACGGACTTGAGTATTTGGTTGCCTATTTTTTGCTTTGAGCTGTTTCGGTATTATATTAGTTATTTTCTTACGGGTCTTGCTTGAGGACAAGCAAGAGTTCGGTTCGGGGGAGTTTGATGTGTCGTGTTTATATAACTTTATTCCCTCGATTCCGTTGTCTTTTTCGGTCGGAACGCGCTCTTTAGAGCCGTTTCTTCTAACATTTTGCTTTGAGTGAGTGTTTTTGTAGATTCTACACGATTTCAGGTTTTTATGTGCATTCACACTCATATCTGGTTAGAAGAACGATCCCGAGACAAAACCCGTGCTTCGAGACGTTTAGGCGAAGAAGAAATGAGAAGTGTCGATTCGTTGGGCCCAGGAAAGCGGCCCAATGCTTGTTTTAGTAGTGTTGTGCGCGCCAGCCTGCATGTGGCAGGCGGCCTGCTGGCCGGCCGGCATGACACAAGGGCGTTTTTAGCTTCAATTTTTGGTGTGTCTCGGCCCCTGCATGTGGCAGGCGGCCTGCCAGCCGGCCGGCGCGACACACAGCTTATTTTCGCCTAATTTTGTATAACTAAGGAGGCTTGTATCATTTCGGAGGATACTTTTTCATACTTAGTTTTATTTTGACTTGAGAAGCTCGTGACTCTTAAGATTCTAGCACTCGGTTTTCACTCGGATTCGATTTCGGTAATCTCGTTTATGCAATCTTCAGTTTACGTTTTAATCTTCATCGTAAATTATTTTTGTTCGTTGCAATTTTCCTTATTTGTAATTCGTTGTTTACTTTGATTCGCTAGATTCTCGTTTGTTTGTTATTGGATTTATTTGCTTCACCTTTCTATCATGAATTCCATGTATGCGATTTATTGTTTCGTAATCATCATGCGTAGCTAATTTTCTCGCTAGGGTTGAGGGGGATCAATGGATTATTATACGATTATGTCGCTTTGATACTAAATTTATAAATATGCTAGTACCACCTTCGCGTGTTTTGTTTGTCGATTAATTTGTTAAAGGCCACAACATTTTAATCTATTTGGGAAATTCTAGTTCTTGTGCGAAAGCCGAATTAGGATTAGATCACGCGCGATTTGGTAGGGAGTCTAATAAGTTGCGAGAGCCCGTTAGATCCTTCCTAGGTTGACACGATTCGAGAGAACGTGTTATAGCCGACTAGTATGTTTATGTGTTTATTATTATGGACGCATAATTATTGAACATCTATCGTGAACCCGTGACCTTAGTTCTCATCTCATTATTAGATTTGATTTTTATTATCGTTTTTTTTTAGGAGTTTTTTATTTATTCTCAATCGATTAACCGTTTGGAGCATTTTAGAATCGCCATAGCTAATTGACGAAAATTGACTGTTTCCCTGTGGATTCGATACCTTGCTTGCCGCTATCTTCTAGTTAGTAGCATTAGGTTATCTTGATTGGGAGAGACGACTTAACCCACATTACAAAACATCAAAGCCACTTACAACCTAGCACCACATATCCAAAAACATCCAAACCAGTTACCAACCCCAAACACGGGAACTCAACTTGCGGTCGGCATAGAACATGCCCAAATAGTTCACACCACCTCCGGGGGCTACCCCGGAGAACGTTTACAGTCACGGGATCAACATCCTAACCATTCTAGCCCTTTGATCAAGACATCATTGAGAATGCACCTAGCCTACACCATCGCTAAGGCTAGTTACACACAAAGCCCTAATAAACTAGGCACCATAATACATCTTTCAATCACTGAACTACGGCTTGGTTTGATTTCACCACACGTGAATACGTAGGCAGCCTTTTAACAAAGGCACAACCACCCACATTGACACACATTCAAAAAGCACTGTCATTCCGGTCACGACACTGTCATGTTCTCAACAGCTAGCTTTGTCGTCATGGGGGCTTCTTCTAGGCAGAAGTTTTCCATCCATTCACATAATCCAAATACTTTCAAAATCTAGCCTCCTTTCTATTAGTGTGTCCTAGTACTCGGCTCAGTCGAAGACGAGAATCTGTCAAGACTCGAAGCAATACCTACCTTGGGAATATACCCCGAAATCAAAAATCCAGAAGAGCACTAGACTACAACAGTCTCATTACGAACTACTGCAATCCCCCTTTAGCATATCTATCCCATTTCGATGTACGACCATGTTGCCACTCGCCTAGGCTACGGAATAGCGCAACTTAAGAGTCTTGTTAGGTGGCCCACCCCCCTACCGAGTCACGGTCCAACCCCTCGAGAGTCCGGTCATGTCTGTCAACTCGTCCTGTTATGTCCAGAGTCGAGTCTGTCGGTATACCTCTCTCTTCAAATTCTCATTTTAAAATCTGCAAAACTTAGCCATTTGAGAAAATCCTTTTTGACAAGGTCAAATTTCAGTTTTGAAAACCTATTTCCTAGCACATGAGTTGCTTTCAGGACTTCGATTTCAAAATGAAGCAAAAATCATTTTCCCCAGCGCCAGTCAGTTTATAGATGCTAACTGCATTTCCTGTATGCTACCTTGCTATCTGCTATATTTGCTATTTCTGCCTATATATCTAACATTTCAGGTACCAGCTTGTGCTTCCCAAAGGAACATCAAGTTTTTACTTCCCCAGCGTGAGTCGGTGTTTCGCCTAGATGTTACATACGAATTGCTATGTGTCGGCATCATACAAGTACACCTAGACTCAAGAAGGATGTCTCCTCGCTAAAACTCCCCAGCGGAAGCCCCGTGTAGCATTTCTACAGAGGAAACAAGGGATGTGACTGCAAACGGACACACCCAAGGCTTCTTAGGCAAGTCCCCACAGAACTATTAGCATCCATTCAGGTATGATTGCTATCTTATGGCTGACGAGCCCTTTTTCGCAAGTCCAATGGACTATAAACGACCCGATCGGAAGTCTTCCTGGTTTTAATCATCGATTGGCCTGGTAGCTACTCTGACTTTCGCCTTATCCAAGCCTCAATCAGAATGGGGGCTCTGTAGACACCCACATTTGACCGCTAGGTGTCTATAGCAATTTTCAAAAAACACCCGATGATGATCGGACGCAAACATGACTTAATACACTTGATTTTCGGACTCAGAATCAATAGTAGTTGGCACGAGCTTTTAGCGGAGTAAAAATCTCACAAAACAGACCTCAAATCTAGGCCCAGTGGGTCGTTTTCAGTCAAATGAGACTAATTTGGGTCAAAACCGACACCAAGGGCAAAACCGTCTTTTAGCAACCGGGTCAAACCCCGGTCAAAGACGTTTCCGAGACATAAAAATCTGTCACGCCACTTCAAAAATCTGACTCGAAGTCAAATACTACACAAATATCAGCTACAAAGTAGGAATCCTTTCCTATCCAAAGTCGGAATCCTACTCCATCTAAACCGGGTGTTTCTTCCCATGCAAGTAACCTTTTTCTATCCAAAGACGGAATCCCACTTCATCTCAACCGGTTGTTTTCTTCCTTTGCAAGATATCAATCTCCTATCCCAAGTCGGTATTTCATCCTATAAATACCCCACCCTTGCACACACAATTCCCGACATCAATTACAACATCAACACACATCATCAAAATTACAACCCGGAATTCCAGCAATACTAGGCATATTATATTCCAATCTTCCCTCTAGAAATCCTATAGGATTCCTGACCATTCACAACCCGAAATTCTAGGCAATTTTAGGCAAACCATATACAAACCCGAGAGCAAAACTCGCCAAATCCCTAACCATACACACCATAACTCACCTATATACATCTTAACGCCCCCGCGCCTAGGCCGCTACTACGAGTCCGTTTTCGAGATAATCAAGCATGTAGGTTGAGGGTGTTACAAATACCGACTTCTCCCCTTTCTTCTCCTTCTCTCGTCCGTCCGTCTTTTTATACGGGTCGTCGCCACGTCTTTTCTTTTTTATTTTCTCGTTCCTAATATCGATATTATCGTACTATTTTCAATAAAGAGTCATCCCTAAGGATTCGATATCGACTCTATAGTCGAATATTGGATCTAAAGGAATCAATCATCAAATCATGTTAAGCATAATACCGTTGAAGCCGAGTAATTACGATATTACAACGTGGAGGAATTATCTCGTCTTAACAACATTCAAAACGATTTTCTAAACAACTCTTTTTTACTCCACTCTAAATATCCGATATTGATTCTATAATCAAGCATCGAATATTACGAGTATCAATATTTAAGTCGAGTATAAATTATGCTATATTTGTACGCGATTTAACAAAACTGTCGATTTTCTAAAAACAATCCCGGGAACAGTCCGCCACGCGAGTCGCACGTGCCTCGTGCGAGTCGCATGGCTGCGCGAGTCGCGCCTTTCTGGCGCGGGTCACGTGGTTCCCTGAAAACCGTAACATAAAAAAGCTATTTCGTCTTAATTCTTCAAACATCCTTTTTTAATAAAACAACGGGCTTTCAGCATATTTCAGACCTCGATAAATATTTTCATGACCTCGGTCAACGCGTGCTTAATCCATCACGCGAATTATCTTTTCAAAATCATGCATATCATCATATTTACATCATTTATTCAACTTGTAAACCGTTACTAACTCGTTTGTTCTTTGTCTTAGCAATTTATTTTCGTTGTTTGTTTTATTATACTAAAACGAATCTTGCATGCTAAATATA
Source organism: Agrostemma githago (assembly GCA_958450325.1). Taxonomy (NCBI): domain Eukaryota; kingdom Viridiplantae; phylum Streptophyta; class Magnoliopsida; order Caryophyllales; family Caryophyllaceae; genus Agrostemma; species Agrostemma githago. Next base: position 57,507,166 of record OY288245.1, on the reverse strand, counting down.
ACTTTGACGTTAGTATTAGATGCATAAAACGACGTAGATCAAACATAATTCACATGTTTAGTCAAAACAATGTTTGCATATCATTCATCGTATTACTAACGCGCGTATTTCAAAATCAAACGATATCTTAGTAGAGGCCGCTAATGTGCGGGCGGGGTTGGGTGTTCTTTGTGAACTTCCTAACACGTACCCTCACCCCTTACTCCGAACCATGGTTTCCGGATCTCTGAAACCATTGGCACACGAGATTCATTCAATACACGATATCTGATAATGTCGGTATCGGTATCAAATGCAAAGGGACGAACCCGATAAACTCTGACATCGGAATGGGCCATACTTTGTGCATGGCCCACTACGACATAGAGTGAGTTCGAACGGGCCCGAACTCCCACAAAGTTTGGTGGCGACTCCAACTTCGATTTAAATTTCAATTCGACCCATCTCATATGGAGATTTATTCGCCTCCCCAAACCCGCGCGTGGCCGCGTCGGGGTGGACCTATGTCATGTCCACAACTAGGCACAATAATATATCTTTCAATTCACTGAACTACGGCTTGGTTTGATTTTACCACACGTGAATACGTAGGCAGCCTTTCAACAAAGGCACAACCACCCACATCAACACAAATTCAAAAAGCGTCATCATTCCGGTCACGACACTGTCATGTTCTCAACAGCTAGCTTTGTTGTCCTGGGGGCTTCTTCTAGGCAGAAGTTCTCCATCCATTCACATAATCCAAATACTTTCAAAATCTAGCCTCCTTTCTATAGTGTGTCCTGGTACTCGGCTTAGTCGAAGACAAGAATCTGTTAGGGACTCGAGGTGACACCCACCTTGGGATTATACCCCAAAATCGAAAAATTCAAAAGAGCACTAGACTACGGCATTGTTGCTGTCACACAGAAACAGTCTCATAACAGGTTATTTCAGTTCCCCTATAGCACATCCTTCCCATTTCGATGTCCGACCATGTTGCCACTCGCCTAGGCTACAGAGTAGCGCGACTTACGAGTCTTGTTAGGTGGCCCACCCCCCCACCGAGTCACGGTCCAACCCCTCGAGAGTCCATTCGTGTCTGTCAATTCGTCCGGTCACGTCCAGAGTCGAGTCTGTCGGTAGGCCTCTCTCTTAAAATTCTTGCTTTGAAACTTGCAAAACTTAGCCATTTGAGAAAATCTTTTTCAACAATGCCAAATTTCAGTCTATTTAAACTACAAATTTCTTTTCTACCCCTTTCAATTTTGAAAACCTATCTCCTAGCACGTGAGTTGCTTTTAGGACTTCGATTTCAAAATGAAGCAAAAATCATTTTCCCCAGCGCAAGTCAGTTTATAGATGCTAACTGCATTTCTTGTATGTTATCTTGTTATCGGCTACATTTCCTATTTCTGGCTGTATATCTAACATTTCATGTACCAGCTTGGCTTCCCGAAGGAACATCAAGTTTTTCATTCCCCAGCGCGAGTCATATTTCCACCTACGTGTTGCATGCAAATTTTATGTAACTTATACAGGTACGACTCAAGGCTTCAAAAAAACGAGCCCGTACAGCTCATATATATCCCCAGCGGAAAGCCCAAGGCGGCATTTTGCACGGGATGGGCCCACATATGAGCGCACCCGGGACTTACGCGACAAGTCCAAATTACCCACGGAGTTATTATCATTAGCTCAGGTATGATTTCTATCTTGTGGCTGGCGAGCCCTTCACGCAAGTCCAATGGACTATAAGCGACCCGACCGGAAGTCTGCCAGGTCTTAATCCTCGATTGGCCTGTAGCTACTCTGACTTTCGCCCTGTCCAAGCCTCAGTCAGAGTGGGGGCTCTGTAGACACCCACATTTGGCTGCTAGGTGTCTATATCAGTTTCCAAAAACCACCCGATGATGATCGGACGTAAACGTGTTTCTACACGCTCGGATATGGGCTCGAAACCATTAGTTTTCGGCTTGGGCTTTTTACAGAGTACAAATCTCACAAAACTGACCTCAAATTCAGGCACAGCGGGTCATTTCCAATCAAATAAGACTAAATTGGGTCAAAATCGACACCGAAAATAAAACCGTCTTTTAGCGACCGGGTTAAAACCGGGTCAAAGCCGTTTTCCGAGAAGAGACCTGCGGTCCTCTTTCAGGTGGGCCACTCGATCGAGTCCATCAGGGCACCCGATTGAGTAACCCTAGACAAGGAGGGGGAGCAATTGTCTATATATACACCCTCTTGCATGCAATTAAAACCCTAACTTTTTCACATCCTTTTACAACCTTAGTCAACCCTCTACAACCCTAATCTTCTCATCATCTTCAACCTAAAACCCTAGCAATTTACAAACCCTAAACCACCATAACTCAACTTACATCAACCTCGATACTTGATGGGTAGGATTTGTCGTGAATCCCAACCGTCAAATAAAACCGGCAAAACCTAACTAGGGTAGCTAGGGTAAGTCGAGTCGAATCCACAGGGACGGGAGGTCGGACTAGGGTATGCTACGGTCTAGGACTAGGTTCGAGACAAGCTATTCTAAGGAGGGGGAGACTAGGACTAAGCTAGGTCTAAAGCAAGAAAACAATCAAAGGAAACGGGTTAGGATTAGGTCGGGGTCAAAGGGGTAATGGAATGGTCAAGGGAGAACTAGAGTGAAGGAGGTAGTAGGGTAATCTAGGTAATGCCCGGGCTCTCGCAACTTAGACCGACCTAGAGGTTTCACATAAAACCCATCTCGGCGATACACACGACAAACGGGGTTACTAGCGCGCTATAGAGGCCTAGGTCGCATCCGGGCTCTCGCTACGTAGACCGACCTAGGGGTCGTCCTCACCGGGCTCTCGCTACGTAGTGAGGGAACCAAACCCACAAACAAACTATCACCCACAAGAGAAAAGCAAGGAAAACAAACATATGCACATACTAGTCATTCAAGCATTTCAACAAAATGTGATATGCATCAAACCAAGAGGAAACCCAAATCTTCCACCAACATCTCCAACAATCCCTTAATCATCCATAAAACACCCTAATCTCCCTACTAACCCTAGCAAAACTCTACTCAAACATATCTAAAAGAAAAACCAACAATAACAAGATGAATCAACTCAAACATCAAAACATATATAAACAATCTAGTGAAAACAATGAACTATGAACATAACAATTAACAAAGATGTAAACTTGGATGAAATAAACAAAGATTAAGAGTAAAAGGATGAGAAAGATTGTACCAACTACAAAGGATGAAAAGAAGAACACTTGCATAGAAGAAAACCCAAATAATTCCACAAAGGTTGTCAATCTTGGATGGATTCTTCAAGAGATCCAATAATACAAGAGTAAACTAAGATTAAAGAGTAATTACCGACTAATCTAATCTAATCTAAGCTAATCTAACCTAAAGTAGTCTAGGGTTTTATGTCTAATGTAGTGCATAAGCTTTACAAAACAAGGGAAGAGTATATATAGGGTTACAAGTGGAAAGGAGAGGAAAGAAAACAAGCGCGGCTGCCAGGTGGCCCATCCCGGCCGGGAAGGGGTGGTCCCGGTCGGGATGAGGTCGGTCCCGGCCGGGAAGAGCTGCTCCCGGTCGGGAAGGGCCTCAGACAGGAGCCTCCTCTTTTGTGCACCTCAACCGGGACCGGTTGAGGCCATACCCGTCGGGGATGAGTCTTGTAGGCCTCCAATATGAACTTTTTGGTCCCTCCTTGCTTCTCATGGGTTTCTCGTCGATTCTCGGGACTCGGGATCGGGTCTCGGAAGCTCGAGATTGGGTCCCAAGGTCTCGGGGTCGATTCCAAGGCATCGAGTCATCGTTCCTTTACTCCGTTGGCTCCAAAATGTGTATGTATCGAGTCGGAATCGCTCCAACTCTTCCAAATCGGTCTCGGGAACCTGAAACGAACTAAAGGAAGCATAAGAAGCCCATAAATCGCTCCCAAGGAGCGATTCCACAAGGAAAAAGGGACCAAAACACTACAAAATAGGCACTACAAACTACACTTATCAATACTCCCGTGCTAAAGCCGCAACTAACGAGTTCTATCCGAGACTAAGAAACATGTAGGTTAAGGGTGAAAAATCTCGTTCTTCTCTCTTCTTCTCTCTTTCTCCCCTTCGTCTCGTCGTCCGTTGTCCGTCATTGTCGTCATCATTTTTTTATTTTTTTTATCTTATCGTTATTGTCGCATTCTAACATCGTTAGTATTATAAATATCAAGACATTAAAATACTCATTGATTTGTGTCGAGCGCAAAGGTTGACGGGATAAGGAAATCCGAATATACGAGGGTTTTCACCCGACGTTGCCGGTCGCTTATCCCGACACCTCGAACGATTGATTATTGAAGCGAGATAAACGTCAACAAAATCGCTTCTTTTATTTTGTTGCGTCATCATCATCAATACCACATATATCGATTTCAACTTACATATTTTTTTTTATTGAGTCGAAACCCTTTGACGCGGATCCGACATCACACAATCCGCAAGGATTTATTACGATGTCGGGATGCCGAGGGAATCCAATCAAGTCTTTTTTTTCTTTAATTCAAGTAGTTGCAAAGAGTCGTTCTTTAGATTCGATACCAATTCAATAATTGGATGTCGCATCTAAACGAACTAGTCAATGAATCTAACTAATACGAAGTCGTTGATGCTAAAAATAGTGATCATAATTCGCAAGAATTAATTCCGACACTATAAAACGCGGAGACAATTTATTTCGTTTTAGTTGATTTAAAACGACTTACAAATACATTTTCTAGATTTCGCTCTAAATACTCGATATCGATTCAATAATCGAATTTCGGATACGATGAGTATCCAAATCCGAATCGAGCATAGATCATACAATATTTCTGCCCGATTCAATAAAAAACCATCATTTCAAGGATACGATACCGACTCCATAGTCGAGTATCAAATCTAACGGAATTAATCAAAAGAGCCAAAAACAGCCTTCCATGCGAGTCGCGCGGATATCATGCGAGTCGCGCGGATATCATGCGAGTCGCGGATATCATGCGAGTCGCACGGATATCATGCAAGTCGCGCTGGTGTCATGCGAGTCGCGCGGATCTCATGCGAGTCGCGCGCCTGTGCAAGCCGCGCGAAGTTCATACAAGTCGCGCAATTGCCTAGAAATTGCGACACAAAAGGTTTTTTTTAGTTCAATTTTAAAACGACTTATAAGATCTTTTCTAAATTCGCTTCTAATATTTGATAATCAAATATCGAATATGATGAGCATCGAAATTTTAAAGTCGAGTATAAATCACACCATATTTTTACATGACTTAGCAAAATTATCGATTTTCCAAAATCATGCATCATGTTTATTTTATCCTATAGCATTCTATATTTTCGCAAACCGTTATTATCGTTATTTCCGTTACTTACAAGTTTGCTCTTTTTGTCGATTTATTTTCGTTGTTTATTTTATTGTACTAAAATGAACCTCGCATGCTAAATATAACTTCGACGTTAGTATTAGATGCATTAAATCGACATAGCAACTCATTCAATTTCTCGCATGTTTAGGCAAAACAATGTTTGCATATCATTCATCGTATTACTAACACGCGTATTTCAAAATCAAACGATATCTTAGTAGAGGCCGCTAATGTGCGGGCGGGGTTGGGTGTTCTTTGTGAACTTCCCAACACGTACCCTCACCCCTTACTCAGAACCTCGGTTTCCGGATGTTCGAAACCGTTGGCACACGAGAGTCATTCAATACACGGTATCCGATAATGTCGGTATCGGTATCAAATGCAAAGGGACGAACCCAATAAACTCTGACATCGGAATGGGCCATACTTTGGCATGACCCACTAAGATATAGAGTGGGTTCGAACGGCCCGACCTCTCACAAAGTTTGGTGGCGACTCCACTTCGATTTAAATTTCAATTCGACCCATCTCATATGGAGATTCTTTCGCCTCCCCAAACCCGCGCGTGGCCGCGTCGGGGTGGACCTATGTCATGTCCACAATATGATGAAAACTTTAACAAAGAAAAATAAACACAAAATCACAACTAAAGACGGGAGGGAAGAACAAAGAAAAAACAAAGCCAGAAATTGAGATGATTACGTTCTCCAATAAAAGTTCAAAAATATTGATTTATTAGTTGTTATGCATTACTTGTACATCTTATTATCTTATATAACATTACATCTCATTTTCGCCAATAATAATTCTCTTACGTTCTTACAAACACAAAAGGCTAACACCTAGGCCAATAGCCCATCGTTATTAAGTTATCACATTAACATCAAACTAGTCGCCATACCCGTGTACCGCGTGACTATATTGTTTTATGCCTTTTGTAATTCGCAGTTTCATTTTTTTGCCTCATTGTCCAATATTTGTTTAATTATTTATACATTTTTTGTGTTGATTTCGTGTCTTTGTAATTTTATTTATTTTCAAAGTCATTCATAATATCATAAACAATAAATGGAGTAATGCACTATTTGACGTTAATGCGATAACTTAATAACAATGATGTATTGGCCCGGGTGCTACTCCCTCCGAGTTCCTACGATTGACCCATTTGTTTTTGGGGTGAAAGATAAGGAAGGGAAATGAGTGGTTCAATAGAGAGAGAGAGAGAGAGAGAGAGGTGGGTAAATGTGAACAACACATTGAGAGAGAGAGAGAGAGAGAGAGATAGGTGGGTAAATGTGAACAACACATTTGTGGCCTAAAATGGAAATGGGTGGCCTCGTACGATTGAATTTCATATATTGGCCTCTTTAGTTGAGAATTTCATATATTGACCTCTTTTACTGGCTTTGTAAGTTTTCTTATGCCTGTGGATCCTTAATGTGGTAGAATTAGTAAATGATACTCGTACGTTGTTAAGTAGACATTGTCTTGAATTCTTTTTTCGCTTTGTATATATTTTTTGATAAGTTTATTTTTTTTCAAGGCTAATAGGGTGGAAATTGGGCATTTTAATCGCACACATTTGCACACAAAGGTATAATAAGCCCGCATGATGAAGCTCAAAATTTTGGTGACAAATGAAGAACAAATTAGAACTGCCCCAAAAATACTACCATGATTAGCCAATGTGAGGTTCATGCTCTGTAACAATTTTTTTATCCATTGTTGCAGGTGAAAGTAGATTTATGGATTATGGAAGGGGAAAATGGATCGCGCTGGGAGCTGAGGAGTTTTTCCTCTCTTCTTTCTTTTTTCTTAATTGATTGATTTTTTTAACAAAAAAAATTATTAATTGATTGCTTCTGGAGTTTATAAGTTGGTTTAGTTGTTTTGTCAAATCAGAACATAACACGTGGCCTTATTAGAATATGATATTAGATAAATAATGAACGGAGGATGGTTTGTTTGAGTTTTAATAGAGTATATAGATATAGATAGATAGATAGATAGATTAATTGATACTATAATTTTTCATTTGCTAGAATTACACATTCCTATTTCAATTCATTATTTTTATTTGATTTTGTAATGCTAAATAAAAAGTTCAATGCGTGAAGAAGGAAGAAAACTAAAAAATTACCTTTATCATCCTAAGATTGAAACTTTATTGCCGGAGGAGAAAGATGAAATAAAAAGATACTTGGAGAGATAAGATGAAGCGTCATATTGCTTCTAAATTAGTAATATGACTTCATTGAGCTCATGTTTAATAGATAAAGTCTAATTGTGTTTTTGGATTTGCTTTTACTAAAATATGAGATGTTTGATTAGCTAAATTATGCATGACTTGTTACAGTTTTCATTATATACTGTGATTGTATGTTGTATTGTGTAATCCATTGAACCTTGCGGGAACGTTCTTTTTTTTGCAATTTTTTTTGGACTTATATATTTAATTTCAAGATTCGTACTACTTGTGTCCTTATGTACGTTTATATTGAGCAATATCAAATTTAATTGGAATGAACAGAAAAGTTATATCATATGTTGAAACGATTGTAAGTCTTATATTTTAAGTTTTTGAATAAGAATTTGGTGCTACAAAAGATATATCATATATATAACAAAATGAATATTAATATAACAAAACTTTGCAAACTAAAATCGACGGTGTTGACAACAAAAATATCATAACCATAATATAATTTTCAATAAAATTAATGCATAAATATTTTATTAAAATGCAAAATCTAATCATCTTCCATTTCCTCATTTGCATTTAATACAACACATTCAATAAAACCTATTTCTCTTTTTCTTTTCTCTTTTTTATTTTAGAAAAAAATGCACAATGAGAAAAAGATGACATGGCATCATGAAATGTCTTGAAAAAATATTTATGTGAGTGTATATTTATGTAAGATGACATTGCCCAATAAGAGTACGACACATGGTTGTATTAGGAGCTAGTATCAGGTGAGTGTTGGATGGAGAGTGGTTTGTCTGTGATTTAATATAATATATAGATAGTGCATTACTCCATTTACTTATTATTGAGTTATCGCATTAATCGTTATGATATTACGGATGACTGTGAAAGTAAATAGAGTTACAAACACAAAAATGTATAAATAATTAAATAAATATTGAACAATAAGACAAAAAGACAGAACAACGAAATACAAAGGGTATAAAACAACATAATCTCATGCGGTGCACGGGTATGACGACTAGTGTTACTAAGACAATGGTACCAATGGATACAATTTTCTCCAAAGAAGACCCCACTTTTTCCACCTTACTTTTTCTATCCTACTTTTTTTTTTCTTATAAAATACTCTGTACTCTTTTACCCATGGATTTATAGAATAATTGTTTTTAATAAAAAATAAACAAACCACACCCTCTCTCCTTGTACTCTGTACTCTTCTTGCCCATAAGGGTGTTGCCTAGTAATTAAAACTTGTGGTCATCGGCCCAAGGGTCTCAGGTTCAAGCCCTTGCAAGCGCGAACTTGTGGAAGTTGTATGGCTTGAGACTATGCCCTCCAGACTTCGAGCATGTCGCCCACGGGCGTTTACCTTGGTGTGCGTGGTTTGCAGGCTATGCGTACACCCGAGGGTTTACCCAGTGCACACCAAAAAGGTAGCGGCTGCGGGTTCCCTCGTTCATCAAAAAAATAAAAACTTTTTCTTAAATGGAAAGAGAGAAAAAGATCAAACTCAGTTAAAAAAAGAATACGTGTCATGATAGAAACTCGGAGCGAGTATATTTATAGAATAATTGTTTTTAATTAAAAAAAATAAACCACACCCTATCTCCTTGTTTTTTTCATTTTTTAAAATATTATTAGATAATTTACGAAGTTACTCCTCGCAGTATCAACTTTACTCGACGCAATACTCTCTATCAACTCTAAGTTCTAACTATGATACGAACCATTCAATATATCAAATTTATAAGAGCATGGATACAAGTTTGGTAGAAAAACAGGTATGAATTGATGTTTATCCCTAATTATTGAAATTAGGGTTCTAGAAATCGTCCAATTTTCTCAATTATCATCAATTTTATTCAATCCCTAATTATTGAAATTAACAAGGTTTCAGAAATCGTCCACTTTTTTTAATTATTATCGATTTCCTCCAATCCCTAATTATTGAAATTAGGGTTCTTCGTCCAATTTTTTTAATTATCATTGATTCGCTCCAATCCCTAATTATTGAAATTAGGATTCTAAAAAATGTCTAATTTTTTCATTTATCATCGATTCTGATCTCCTCCAATTAGAACTATATAAATCTTCTTACCTTTATAAAAGTGTGAATCACTTATCACTATTCAAATGAACAGTACCATCAAATAAGTTCCAACAAGCTGCCTCCTTCCTTTTGACCTTTTCCACATGACTCTCGTCTCTCTCTCTCTCTCTCTCTCTCTCTCTCTCTCTCTCTCTCTCTCTCTCTCTCTTCTACGGAGTACATAGTATTATTATTTCCTTTCCCTATGTCCTCATTCTCAAAATAAGTACTCCGTATTAACCTTTTTTTAGAGTTTTATTAACATCCCTTGGCCACTTTATATTACACAGGTCTTATTTAGATGACAATCAAAATATGTCACATTATTCAAAAAAAATACCTGACACCGGCGAATTTGAAGATTATTATCCATGTTTTGCGGGCCGATATGGTCCAAAACTAAATGTCTCTAAATTCGTACAATAAATACTCCATACATTGTAGAAATATCTCGCTATTATGTGACCAAGGGATGTTAATAAAACTCTAAAAAAAATTCAGTTTCGAGTATATATATATATATATATATATATATATATATATATATATATATATATATATATATATATATATATATATATATATATATATATATATATATATATATATATATATATATATATATATATATATATATATATATATATATATATATATATATATATATATATATATCGAACATGCCGCCAAAACCGACGTTATTCGAAAATGTCTTTTGAATGTGTTTATTTTAGAACATGCGTACCTTCTGTTACACCGAGAAAATTCTACAATGTATTGATTAATTACAGTGAAAGTTTGGAGACATTTAAATTCGGGATCAAATCTACACGAAAAACGTGAATATTAACCTTCAAATTCACTCGTTTCAGGTGATTTTTCGAAAGTTGCAAATTTGAAAGTATGGAGCAACCAATGCTTATCACTGCTTGGACAGCCTTGACACTTAAAGAAGGTGAGGCTTTGAAGGAGCTTGCCTCGACGTATCCAGTCATAGGGTTCACATCCCTGAAACCATCGTACCACAAAGGTCATACCACACAACAACCTTACCATTCAATTTTATAATGACAACTATTTCTGACATTATCTTCATATACGTAGGGTTCTCGCTAGCTACAACAACGTCAACCTTGGTCAAGTTTGAGCCAAACAGAGAAAAAGCCGACACACTTCGAGCATGGTAATAGTCAATTCAGATTAACTGTTTTAGTAATACAACTATTTGTATGCCACTTTCTATTCAACTTACAAGTGCCTCTGTACGTTTAACTTGACCAGGCGAAAAAAAAATGAAAAACAATTGTCCGCCATACACCGACAAGTTTTTGATGTACATCTACCTGAAACCCAATGAATTGCTACTACAATAAAAAATATCCGGGAGAAGAAGGCCAGTTGTTCTCCGAATTGTATTTATATTTCATAGTAGATGTCGTAGGTATACGATATTTCAAACGCGCTTGCCAAAATAGTACTCCGTATTTAGCAAGGCGTTAAAGGTTGGTCGTGCTCTGCATTGATTTGTTTACAATCAAAAATACAATGGAATAACATCCTAATATTAACAGGCTTCAAACACTTTGCAAGAGAAGCGCCATTGGTTACACGTGTCCACCCCCGAGTTTGACCGTAAAGATGTCCGGTTCTATCTTGGTTGTAGTAGTTGTGGTACACAAAGCAATGAAGATGTAGACGTCACTTATGCTTGTACCTCTTGTGGTAAAGAAAATGTGACTTCTGAACCAAGGTAAAAGTGTTCGCTTTGTTGGTTTCTAATATATAGATGTATTGTTCATTTACCCATGTACTTACACGCTACCACTAACATCTCCTTGACATTATCAGAATGAACATAACATTTGAGGTTGTTGATGAAACTGGTTCCTACACATTCACTGCATTCACTGAAGATGCTGAAAAATTGCTAGAAGCAAAAACTCGCACTTTACATGCAATGACGAAAGAGGTGAGACTTCACCTTACCCTTGGTACGTACAAAGCAAAATGTCATTCTATAATTTCATTAGAATGTTTTTTTTGTTAAGATTAAGAACTTATTTTAGGTGCAATAAAAATGTTTCTTTCAACTCCTAGATGGCATCAACTTGTCTACGTTGCTACGTCACTCCTCTAACACCTATAGAAATCTATGCAGGAACGTCTTGCCCACCTGAGCGAGGTCGAGGTCAAAATTCGAGCCACATCATTCTATATTCAAATAGGTCATGCTACTTCCCTTGCAAGAAATCGAGTGCTAAGGTGGGTGCTTAAGCTCCTTTCGTTTGATTAAACTATTATACTAAGGAAGTTGATGCTCATATCTTCCGTCTTTTGAATTATAGCACAAATATTTTGAACTTGTCTTGGCCTACGTCTTTTGAGCTCACGGAAGCATGTTAAATGTATAAATTAACAACCTTTATGCACTTTCCTCTACTAGAGTGTGGAACCATAACGATGTATTTTGCAAGTATCGTACTCACTGTTCCTACTTGTTAGGTTGTTGTAAAATACTTTGTATTGTATTGCTTTGAAATGTTCCGTACTACTCAATATTAGTTAAACACCTTGCTTACTACAATTACTCTTTATATATCGCGCAAAACATTGGTTGCGCACCAAGTAGATATCTTAAGCAAAATTACCATGACTTATTAAAACAAAAAATTACTGGTTCATTACAAAAAAACCACTCATTTATCACGCCATCACATATTCATTGTTTTACACGCCAATGATCGTCGGAACACTATGATATTTCTCGCCATCGTTGCATCTATGAAATGAGAAATTAACAATTGTCGTATCTTGGTGTACCGCGCGCAACGCGCGCGGTACCCCAACTAGTTAAAACAAATATACAAACTTCAAAGCTAAAAAATGTGTACTGCGTAAAAGTAAAAAAATAAAGTACTGCGTAAAAGAAAGAAAGAGGAAAATAAAAGAGGAATTTGAGGTGAGGGGAAATGAGAGGGGCAAACTTGGAAATATCGTACTGCGTCGAGTAAAACGCGTAGGGCAACACCCATAATTTATATGATTACTTATTAGTTTCAGTTTCTTTTATTTCAGTTCAGCTTCTATCAGACCAACTCAACTTAGTTCAGTACTATTTCAACCGAAAAAAACGAACCTAATTTATGGATGAATTCAATCTCAATACATGTAACCATGTTCTGAAATAACGAAAATGAAAATGGTACAAAGTCCCTGTTTCATAGTCGAGATTTTGTACACTTAGCGCCAGCCCACGTCGACAATTTTCATCTCTCATTCTTGTCCTCCTCCTCCCCTCTTCTGCTAATCTTCCGTCTTTCTCTCTCTTCGTCGCATCCCCAAAATACCAAATTAGGGTTTCCAATTCCGTTCCTCTCCTCCCCGTCTCACCGGATTTCGCCCCTTTCTCCTCCCTCTCACTCTCCCTTCTTCACCTCATATCTACTTCACTACAGATCTACCTCCTATTTTAATCTTCTATTAGAATTTACGATAATTTTTTTTTTTGGGTTTTATTTCGCATCGGCGTCATGTTTTGGAAGCTCACTGCTTTATCTGCTTCATCGCCTGTAAGTTCTTTCACTTTGTTTATTTTCTTTTTAGTAAATCAAAATCAAATCCCGTTACTATACCGTTGCCTAGCTGATATTCTTTTGGTACTTTTCCCTGATCTAGATTGTGATTGAGCTGTGGATACGCTGTTTCGTTTGTTGTTTTTGCTTTAATTATACGTAGTTATTTATGTAATATTTGGTTTTATCAGTTTAATTAACTGCGGGAGGTATCGCGTTCTTTTGCTGTTTTTTTGGCAGCTAAGCTTTTGAATTGAATGTTTTCTAAATGTTGTACCTCTGGAGTAGGTTATTTTTGTACTTATAGTCTGAAACAGTCGTAAAAGCGATATCTATGCATTTGAATATTTTGTTTGTCGACCATTTTGAGTTCGTCCTTTCGTAGGGTGAGCTGACTGCCCCGTAGTTTTAAACTAAACATGTTTGCAAATGTGAAGAGCGGTGGAGTGCTAGTGCAACCGTTGTTTCAACTATAGATTATCCTTGTAAGTTTAGGGGTCCGATACATGTGGAACAAAATCACTATTCTGGGTCATAATTATGATGGGATGTATCAAATGACTTGATAAAACTCATTTTTTAAAAATTATTTTTCATTAAGAGGTGTTAATTGCGTTACTTTGACTCTCCAAGACAGGTGCCGTATCCAACACTTATCTTGAGTGTCAGATAAGGGTATTTTGGGATTGGTGTTTTCAATTTTTTGGTCTAAAATGAGTGTGTCCAAGCATTGTGGCATGTCAAACCCCCTATGTGTCAACCTGAGCGAAGTGGCGGAGTAACATAGATAGCTGTCATTTATGCAATTCAAGACACGATTGCGATTATAGGTCATTTGAAAAAACAGCTTCTATGATAACAGCTGGTTAAGGTTGCATACACGACATCCCTTCATTCTGTCCTTTGCGGGAGTTTTTGAGGCAAAAACACTGCTGCATCGGGATAATGTTGGTGTGAAAGTCGAAACGGGTTTTTGCGATAACTTAAAATCAAACTGTTTTGGTGATTTTGTTGATCTATGTTTGTTCTCATTCTCATGATTGTCGATGTCTTGTCATCATATTTGAAGGTTGATGCGGTATTGGACAAGGACAATTTTGCGTTGGAAGAGCTACTGGATGAAGAGGAGATTATTCAAGAATGCAAAGCTTTAAATAGCCGTCTAATCAATTTGTAATTGTGAATCTTTGCTATTGTTTGGCATCTTGTTTTGTTACTGTATCGTGTCGTTATACCTGATGATTTTTTTTATGTTCATTGACTTTAGTCTAAGGGACAGAGCACAAGTAGAGCAGCTTTTGCGCTATGTGGTAGAAGAACCTCCAGAAGATGCTGACAACAAACGCACCTTCAAGTACTGTGCTTTATATTAAAATATGCATTAGTTAAGAGTTGTTTTTCCTATATAAATTAGTTTCATGTTATATTGCTGCAAAGTACTTAATTGTAGATGTATTTTTCAGTGCTGTTTATATTCAAAAAGTGATTTCTCTCTTGAGCACCAATGTTGTGGAAATGCAATTCGTCACTTTGGTTAAGCTCCGGCATTCCAGAGTCAACCTCTTTGCATTCTGTTCTTTACATTGCCATTTAGTTATCCATAGCAAAGCTAAGTATGCGTTGTTGCTTCATATCAATGTTTGGATTAGTTTTCTGTTTGTCAAGGGCTTTACAAGTTTGTTAGATTTACATTCGCTAGAGCTGCACCCTACTTCTTTAGATGTCAGGAAATTTGTTCTCCTGCATCCCAACCCTATGGTGCCTGTAAACTTTTGTTTGTTTCATTAGCACACTATTCAGTTTGTTGTTTTTTGGTTGTTGACGTATAATACTATGAAAGCATCTTGAAACTGACGTAAAAATATACGAGGGGCAGCTGAAATAACTGTCTCTTAAATGTTTGTATGCTTTGTTTTCCCATTAAGATTGAAATGATTGATTGTAAAAATGTGATTATTTCTAGAATATGAGTGGCTGCCATTTTTCCAATTTTTATATTTATTATGTTTTGGTTGTTCAAACAGCTGAACTT